>BPLR01006147.1:0-104581 GCA_021605095.1 Caerostris extrusa | reverse complement strand
CTAAGCGGTTCTTGTACGAAAACACTTAATTTCAACTACAAAATATTATTTATGGCAAAATCGCTGAATAGGGGCCGTTGATTTGGCACTAATAAAAACTTTTCACCAAAGTGCTCCTGGTAAAGGATTGCAATTGTAAGTGGTGAATTGCAAGCCTTACGTGGAATATGGGTATCCACATTTGGCAACTTTACGCTCAGTTGGCGCCACAAAAAAGTCGCCAAATCCCGACGGCCCTTATTTTGCGATTTGGCCTTATTTATTTTATACTACGCAAAGCAATCACTACAACACAAAGCCTAAACTGCAACTAACAATCTTTTAAAATTTTTAAAAAACCATGGATCACTGTTGCCATAGATCCAGAGTCAACATTGGTCTCGCGAAAGTTCAAACTTAAACAAAAACGATTCTCATGGAAACTGAGCGTTGTATCTTTAATTGAGATTTTTAAATAATTTTTAATAATGCTTTTGTTTTTTTAGAATATGCATTAAATCCATATTTGTCACTAGGTTAAATAAAAAAATTTTAAATAATTTTTTCCTCTGTATAAGAATTTCATGCCACTAGCGTAACAACTCAATAACCCCAAAAAGCTCTGCATAAAAAAATAATAATAACAGTTTTTAGAACAAAAATACTTTGTAGACATCTAAATTGGTATTTTTTAATTGCGAAAATCTTATTTTAGATATCAAAATTCAATGAAGTTATAACTACTTCTGAACAAAACAAGATTTACAATTTAATAGGCATACTTTAAATTATAGACTAATGTTCACTATAGTAATTAAATTGTAGCTATTCGACTTATATGTAAAGGTGTTTTCTTGATTTTTCCCAGAAATGGTTTAAAAAAGAAATAAAATGAAGTTCTGCCATAAATAAAATGATTTTTTTTTTTATTATTATTAAAGCTATCTTATTAAGGAACAATTTTCTTTTCTTTTTATTAAGAACATATTTCATAAAGAATCCAGAAAAAATCAAGACTAATGTCAAACATATTTCATAAAACAATTTTAAAATAGCTACAAAAATATAAAAAAATGAAATATGAAAATAATAAAATAAAAAATTTCAAGAGTTAATTGAAAGAATTTTGACCCAATAATTATTCTTACTTATTTTTTTTTTTTTTTTTAATTTATTTAATAAAATCCTTTGCAAACATCATAATTTATAAACATCATAATCAATAAGTATTACTATGCTAATTATTCAAAGTCAAATTACTTGTTAATTTTAGATAAATGATAAATAATTCTAACATTAGTCACAATACAACAATATGTTTTCATTTAGTATAATACATCAATATAATAATCCTTGGCCACATGAAAAAGCAGTTTATTCAAACAGGAAAAAAATAAATCATGCTATTTTCTTAATTTCTTTATAATTATTTTGAAAAACAAAGTATTTAATTAAAAAAATCTACTCGTAAAACATAAATCTTGTCTTTTGTTTGTAAAATAAGGTAATTTTTTATTTTATAAGATCATTTATTATGTTCTGAAAATATTAATCAAAACATCATTCATAACAAGTGATGCGCGCCACCTATGGAGAGAAATTGTTACGAATATTAATTCGGATATTACGTTTTCATTAAAATATGAAGGGCGAATAGGAAGTTTTTTTTGGAGGGGAAGTTTAATAAAATAATAATAATTTTCTCTGACAGAGTAGCTTACGAGGTGAAATAATCTTTTAAATTTATAAAATACACAAAATTAAAGTGATTTATTAACAGAATGTATATAATACAAAAGATTTTAAATTTTTATTACAAACTATGAATTTTCATTTTAAAAAAACATTTTTATATTCCTTTAACTTTCATAAAAGCAAAATTTTCAAATAAATGTCAATTAATTTTTCTTACTACATAAATTTATATAGATATATTGAATACATTTTAACATATTTATATACATATTTTTAAATATCGAGTAACTTATAATTCACTTATGTATGCAGTGGATAGACAAAAGGAGTGATATTTTCCGCATGGCCTTTTCGAGGTATTCCCTGTATAATAGGCCATAGGCATGTAAAAAGCAAAAACTCACATCAAGCAATTGATTAGCCTGGTTGTCAAGGCTAGACAACACACTATCGCAATGGATATCAAATCTTTTGTTTCTGAAAACACTGACTGGAACGCATACATTCATTGAATTCGATATAGTGCTAACTGTACGTGTTACCACTGGGTTTTGAAATATATTAAAATTAATAAATACCGTAATAGTAGAGGATATTCCATTTGCAGCGGACTGATGTCCAATTGGCTAGAGCTCCAGGCTTTGTTGCTCCAGGTTCGAATCATGGCGGCGGCATGGATGTTTGTTAGTGGTTCGGAATCCACCTTAAACTGTTTGTTTACCCTAAAGTGTGTAAAAAATTACAGTACAGTGACAAACCAAACCAAATCCATTTGAAAAAAAAAATTACATACTCCAGATTATAACAATTCTTATAAAATAGACAAACTGCAGTTTTCTAAAGATTATACTAGTAAATCATTATTCAACTAAAGATTGAAATAACCACTGAAAAAAAAAAAAAAAAAAAGGAAAAAAAACCCGTTTTCTATTTTTCAGTTTTTTTTTTTTCCTCCTTAAACCAAATAAATGGATTTTAATTGATTTTATTTATTGCGTTTAAATTTTTTCTAGTTGTTTTTTTTTAACACCAATTTAAAATGCTATGAACCTTTTTTTTTTATCGTTCGTGAATATTGTAACAATTAAGTTTAATTTCCTTATGTTGGTCTGTTGGAAATGAATTATTGCGAATACTGAAATTCAGAATACCTGACTCGTAGTCCAGCGATAACAAGAACAACTAGCGTGCAAGTTGATAAGAATTCGATTTTCGCTGATGGCACAGACATTTCAGACATGTTGCAAACATTTCTTTAAAAGATTTGGTGGTAATTGTGACAAAGAACCTAATTTTATCAATCGGACTCGTGTTAAAATAAATCTGAAGTTTTCATTCGAACGAATTACAAATGTTGTTAATTAGCTCTATTAACCTTACTGTAAGAAATTATTCCTCCATTCCACCCATATATAATTAAAAAAATAAAAATAAAAATACCTGCAACTCAAAATCGTGTTTCTATATTAAAATTACCAACGGATTAACAGATTAATCAGTTAAATGCTGATAAATCAAGTGTTTCTAAGTTGTAAAGCGGCCTGATAGTCAACTCAATAGCGCTCTGGCCTTTGGAGCCATAGGCTTCAGGTCCGAATCCTGGCAGTGGCATGGATGTTTGTATTTCCGAATCCGCGTTAAATTGTAGGTCCCGGTCTAATTAGCCTAAAGTGTGCACAAAATGACTGTAAATCGACAAACCAAACCAATCTATATTGGGAAAAAGAATACATGCCTTTACAAGATTTGTAAATAGATTCTAGAGATATGTGTGAGATTAGAGTTTCTTTCTTTTCTAAAGAGAGATATAGCTTCTTCATTCTGAATGTGTGTTTTTTATTATTATTATTATTGTAGAATTATATTAATAACAATGATATTAACTTTTTTTATTAAGAAATTTAAACTAGGCCATGTTTCTTATTATTATTTCTTGTTTCATAAAAATGTTCGTTTTCAGTGCTCATTCACAACAATATTAAAAACTTCAAATCCAATCCTCTGAATTTGTAAACTTTCCAGCATAAATATTATCATTTAAATATACATACAATAATTTAATTTAATCAAATCAAATCATCTGTTGGTTAAATATTAAATCTTCGACAATGTCCACCAACTTGACACTCTTGCAGAGCCCCCCTCTCTCCCACTTGAATCTCATAGAAGATCCCTGGATGCCACCCTCTCTCCTCTTGGTGACAATTGATTTTAGTGACTTCCCTCCCTGATTGCGAACCCCGCCATATATCACCCGTTCCTTTCTTCGGAGACAGGCCTACCAGAATCTCTCCCTAATTCTTTTTCCTGTCCACCCCCACACGCGCAGAGCCGGGGGTGTAGGCAACCCCTTTTACCTCGCACCATTAACGAGATTAAGATGCAGAACGCGGTGGTGTTCGGCATTTCTACCAAACGATTTCTCTCCCACCCCTTCTCCAGTCAGGATTCCATCAAAGCTCGACGTTCTTTGTTTGACTTCCGAACACAGTTGCCTCGTTGGAAGCAGTGCAATTTTGTTGGGCAAGAGAGGTTTCCCCAATCTTTTAGCAGGGTTTGAGGATGAGTCGTAAATAACTCTATGCGGGCGGAATTGCAACAAAAGCTATCGAAAAGCCGAAATCGTAAGTGGTCCTTTAGAGTTTCCATACGAGAAGTAAATTTGTTTTCAATAGTTTTATTCAGGGCTAGAGGAATCTTTTATCAGAGCTCTTATGCAAATGATAATTGGCATCATCTTCTCTGAAAAAAAAAATCTACAAGGTTTTCTATACATTTTAATGATTTCTTAAAGATGGCAAGGATAAAAATTACTATTGCATACCCAGAAATTTACTTTCTCGTCATTTTCAGGATGAAACAAATACATTAACATTAACATTTACAGTATTGCGTATGTCGTTCGCTATAGCATGACATACTTATAAGATCAGTTGACACTGATTTTATGACATTGTTGAATATAAATAATAGTTTTCAAAAATGAGCTTTGTTCATTACAGCATTATGTAGAAATGTTTAATAATATTAGTAATGATATGCTCAAATTTGGAAACGAAACTGTTGAATCATTTTAGCATTAGAACATCAAGTCACTTTTTTAATTCAATTTATAAAATTCAAAAAAATAATTTTAAAAACATACATTTTTATCCAATTCCTCTCCATTTATCTCTATTATCATTTTCGATTAAATGAATTTTAAAAAAAAATATTTAAAAAAAAAAATTTTTTTTAAATCAGTTTCACCGAATTTATTTACATTTGACAAAAAAATTAAATTGCTTCTCAGCAATATGCAAAACCCCGCAGAAACAATTTGAATTTTTCCTTATTCTGCAGATAGAAATAATGAATTAAATCATATTTATCAATATTTGGAACGTGAAAAATATACATTCACTGCCATAGAAATTAATTGAAATATTACGATACTTAACGCGAAGATTTATGTCAAGCACATTCAAAACAATTAATATAAAAAAAAAAAAAAAAAATTTAAAAGTCAATTCTTACTTTTTCAATTCCTTCTATTAGCTCACACTCTCCCTATATATATCTTGTTTTTTATTCATCCACTCAAGTTTAAAAATGTATTTGAACTTGTAGTGAAGGACACTTGATGTTAATACAAGTGACACTTGATGATGACAATAAACAAGTAATACAAAAAAAAAAATTTTGAAGTCAATTCCTACATTTTTTTTCTATATTGCAGAAAGTCCTTTATAAATAACTTCATTCATTCTTTTTTAAGTTCATCTGGCGCCATTTATTGGTAGATAAATGCCCCTTAAATCTAAAAAAAAAACTAAAATTTAATTACTGAATTACTATTTGAAAAAACTGTATTAACATCCAGTGTCATCCACTACAAGTTTAAAAAAAAAAATGTATCTGAACTGGAGTGGATGAATAAAAAGTATTTTACTAATGATTGAAAATTTGAACAAGATATATATAGGGAGAGTGTGAACTAATGGAAGGAATTGAAAAAGATTCAAAGTGCATTACGTAAAAAGCCATATATAATGTTACTTATTCCTTCCTGATAGCCACACAATTTCTGCTCATTTGGAGTGGTACATCATTTGGAGGGATTAGAGTCATGTCATCTTCAAAAATGAATCACGATTCAATTTGGATTATGATGACAACCATGATGAATACTTCATTATTGCTTACTATTTGAGCGGCGCGCCGTACTGATACAGAGTTTCATTGCAAACAACACTCCACCTCATCTAATAAGGATCCACGGTATTATAATTCACACTGTATGTTCGTGGCATACTTCAGCCAAGCATATTTCTCCTCATGGTAAGGTTTCCGGGGAGAGAATGCTCGAGCACACGTAGCAAGACAGCCAACAAGATAATTATCGAGCAAAACAGCAAGGATGTCACAGGTCTGCCATCTATATCCTCACAGTTTCTAGGTATGCACGATCCCCAGATCTGTCATCTATTGTAAATTTTTGAGTTGACCTGGCTGACAAATTGGGTAGAGACATGTTTTATCGAACTAGAGGCACATTTACATCAATTTTGGAATGATTTGGTTTGTCGCTCTACGGTCATTTTGAGCACACTTTGGGCTAATTAGACAGGACCTACAGTTGAACGTGGATTCCGAACCACCAACAAACATCCATGCACCCGTCAGGATTCGAATCTGAAACTTAGGTACCAAAGGCCAATTGGCCATCGGGCAGCATAAATTTTGGAATGAGATGTTGAGGGACAATATAAGTATCTTGTATGCATCAATGTCCAATCATATTGCATCATGCATTCAAGTTAAGGTGTACAACTAGATCCTGAGTTTCTTTTTGTCTCTTCTAATAAATAATACTTTTGCTTTCATTTTGTAATCGCTCATTTAAAGTAGTATTACAATAAGAAGATAACTCTAGTTTTATGTTGATTTTGTATCATTTCAGTGTCCTTCTTGCATCTATTTCCCATTTTCCTTGCATACTAACTTCTGTTGAACCCTGATTGTTTTTGAAAATAAATTAGAACAATTGAATTACAGAACAATGTTGTATTTCCCTTTCACTTTATGTTTTATTAAATAATTTATTTATGCTTATTTATACATATTAATAAAAAGGGAAGTTATATGTTTCTTTTATGTTTGCTGAAGATGGAAATGTTTTTTATAATAAAACGTTTCCTTGATATTAGTTGTAAAGAAAACGAAATTTACTTTTGCTGTTTATTTTTTAATTCCTTAATGAAAAATTTCGTATTCAGGATAATAGTTCATGGCTTTAAAATCAGTTTTTACACAATGTAATTTTAAATCTCTTTGCAGACAAATTATTTGAATTTATTCATGTGTGTGTGTGTGTATAATCGAAGAAATTATTATGTAAGTAAATAAATAAATAATCAATATCAAATAACTTTATTAGAAATATATGATATATAACTAAAACAATTTTATGGAATGAAGGCATTAAAAATAAAGATTTTATGTAAAAAAATTGTAAGTGAACCTTTGAAAGTAAGGTTTATTTGTATATTTAGTAAAAAAAGTGTACATAACTGCTATGGACATTCACGGCATCATATCTTCGCACACACAAAAAAAAAATATATTTTGTTTGATAAAAATATTAGATGAAAAATATATATTTCAAAACAATTTCTGCTTAGTTCAAATTCACAAATATACTAATTCTATGTAGAAAAGCACTTTTAATATATATTTTAAAAAAAATTAAGCAAATTGCAATTATTTTACCAAATTTTCCATTACTATATTTTTCTTTTTACATAGTGTTTCCTTTTAAATAGACAATAAAAACAGTTACTTTATGAATAAGATGTGTTGAATCATAAAGTAAAAAGTATAAATACATAACTGAGTTAACTGTAATTAACTGAGCCACTTGTTAAATTTATTTTAGCAATAGTGAAACAATCATTTTAGACAAACCTGGTTTAAAAACTGTCACAAATAATTTAGGAATAGTATGAAAATTTTTATCTCAAACTTATACATTACTCGAGATTCGTTTTTATTATTCCCCACTCACTTATGTAAAACGATTAATTAAATATTATATGAAATCTTTTATAAAATTATTTATCATAGTTACAAACTTTTATTTTTTTTTTAAAATTCGACAGTTAAATTGAGATTTAATTTTTAATTCCTATTCAGGTTTATATACTTCCCATTAACTGTGATGGTTTATAACACATCTTTATCTTAACTAAAAGAGTTTTAATCTTATCAAATTTATTTTAAAAAGGACCATATAAAATAAGAAGTATAACTGAGATAAAAAAAAAAGAGGTTATTTCTAACCTGAATTCAAAAATACGATAAGCAGATTTAACCAAAAAAAAAAAGAGCAAGGAAACAACCTACAGAATAAAAAAAAAACATATCTGCAGAGAAAAATTTTATAGTTGCATTTGCGTAAAGTGAAATCGAATTGATATAGAGTTATCTTTGCATTTTTAAGATTAGAATAAAAGTCCAAAAATCTTGAACGTCAACAAGTGCCAGAGCAAAATCTTGCAAACTATTTCTTAAATTGAAAAACTAACAAAAGTTAAATATATCTGAAACGAATATCATGCAAGCAAAATATCTGAAAAATGTAAATCCATAAAAATACACTATTCCTGGGAATTAAATGTAGTTTGGAGGGTAGGATTTAAGTGAAAAGAAAGAGTTTTGACGTTAAGAAAGAAATTATTATAAAAATATATTTTGCTAATAGAATTATTTTCTGTGAGGCCTTCCTTTTGGCCAGAAGTGTGTGCCAAAAGCAAGATAAAAATGCAATAGTTCGATTATTGCTAGCTTGTAGAATATTATGCTAGCAATTACTGCTTTGAAGACGAATTGTTTCGGTACTGAAATGAGCAAAATACTTCTCTTCAACAAACGGATAAATTTGTTAGTATTTTCAGGTTTTCTTCAATACGACATGATAATGCTAGGCAGTTAATGCTTAACCCTTCTTCTGCCAAGCTTAGGTTTCATCCTTCAAAGCCAAGGTTTCTTGGACTTTTTGAAGCTCAATTTCATCAGCTTTACTATACAATTTATTACATTTTATGAACATGGTTCGATGCTGCGAACGATCAAGTCATAACCTCAGCTTTTTATGAATCATCGTGATTTGTAGGAAAATGACTGCTATACAAAGTTTAGTGTCTACAAATATGTGCTATTAGTGAAATCATTTGCTTAAAATAGTAAATATTAAATCTATTATTACGATTAAAAATTAAAAAAAATCTTTAAATTTGTAATTATTTTTTCCAGTCATTCTTATTTTTAGTTTTTAGGTTTCCTCCTTCAAGGCCAAGTGTACCTGGACCTTTTAAAGCTCAATTACATCATCTTTACTATACATTTTATTGCGGCCTAATAGCCAATTAACCAGCCTCTGGCGTTTGGTATCATAGGCTTCAGGTTCGAATTCTGGCAGTGGCATGGATGTTTGTTAGTGATTTGAAATCTACTTTAAACTGTAGGTCCCGGTCTAATTAGATTAACGTGTACAAAGAATGACCGTAGAGCAACGAACCAAAACCAAACTTATACATTTTATGAACAGGGCCAGAAGCTGCAAGCGATCCTGAAAAATGTGTGTTTAGTTATAACAACACAGTTTTCTATGAATCTTCATGATTTGGCCACGTGTGCTAGGAAAATGACTGAAGATGATCTATACAAAGTTTAGTGTCCACAAATTCTACAAATGTGTGCTATTAGTGAAATCATTTGCTAAAAATAGTAAATATGAAATCTATTATTACGGTTAGAAATAAAAAATCTTTAAATTTTTTTTTCATAATAAATTTGCAAAATTAAATTTATTTTTACACATAGCATTATCTTTTTTAATACATATTTCTTCCAACTTTACATTTTTTTGTTTCATAAATCTATTATTTAAAATTCTCGCTTGACAAACCATAGAAAAATGGAAAGAAAAGAAAGCAAAATAAAAGCAAGCATGTAATCTTTACTTTTATATGAATATTATTATGCTCTTATTTTCCTTCTGATATGAATTTTATTTCATATAAAAAAGACAAAACTCATCTGAATTTTTAAAGCCTGTATACATATTTATTATTAAGAAAACAAAATTTGTCCCTCAGGATACATTGAATCCTTATTTACTTGACAAGCTCGAGGGAAAAGGATATTTTACTACAGTATCTTATATATTTGTTTTCATCTGTATAAACTGATATAGAAGAGATATACTATTTACAAGATATAATTTTAGTTCTGAAATGCTAAATTGAAGAGAAAATATTTTAAATATACGATTTCTGTCATTTTGAATAGAATTTTTTTTTTTTTTTTTCTTTTACATTCTTTTGTTATAAAATATTTTTGAATTTTAAGATTTGCTTTTTATTCATAAAACTAATATTTCATCTCAGATTCAGTTTCATGCATACATGAATTTTGTAAGTATTTAATAAGTTAAAATACAATATTCTTAATTACTTTCCCATTCACGAAAATTTAAAAAATGTAATAAGAAATCCTAAAAATGTAAGACATTATTTTTTTCTTATACATTATCTATTTAATTGCATTCATTAAATAAATAAAAGTAAATAAAATTTATGTAATGTTAACACAAGGATACGATGATATATTGATTTTTTTTTTTTAGAAAATGTTTATGTAATAGATTAATTTGATACAATGATTTTAATTAATCTGCATAAAATATGTAGATATAAAATAGCTACATAACATATATAGATCGAAAATTTTTATGCAATTGTTTGACTTGATACAATGATATTAAATAATCTACATAACATATGTAGATAGAAAATTTTTTTGATTTGATACAATGATATTAATTAAGCTACATAACATATGTAGATAGAAAATGTCTATGAGATGGTTTTATTTGATACAATATTAATTAATCTCCAAAACATATGTAGATAGAATATGTCTTCGAAATGGTTTGATTTGATACAATGATATTAATTAATCTCCATAGCATATGTAGATAGAAAATAGCTGCATAACATATGTAGATAGAAAATTTGTATGCAGTGGTTTGATTTGATGCAATGATATTAATTAATCTACGTAACATATGTAGATAGAAAATGTCTATGCAATGGTTTGATTTGATACAATGATATTAATTAATCTATATAACATATGTAGATAGAAAATGTTTATGCAATGGTTTGATTTGATAATATTAATTAATCTACATAACATATGATTAACTCTTCGAAATGTGATAACTTTACATATAAATACCATTTGGGAATGCAAACATTTTCAATTATCCTTTCCTTCAAAAACTCTGATGTCTAATTTTAAATTGCAATCTTATCTTATCCACCGAAAGTTTAGGCCATCAAATCATCCAAATAAGACCTCATCAAAAAGCAGAATCAAATTTCTGGAAAATAATATCTGGTCGACTCAAAATATAGCTCATAAATACATAAGACATTATTATTAAGTATACAGTAAGATCTATTTGATTGCATTCATTAACTAGAAAAAACAAATAAAATGTTTGCAATGTTGACACAATGATACAATGATATATTGATTATTTTAAGTAAATGGTTATGCAGTGGTTTTATTTGATACAATGATAGTAATTAATCGGCATAACATATGATTAACTCTTCGAAAAAAGATAGTTTTACATATAAATGCCATATGCAAATGTAAACATGTTCAACTATCGTTTCCTCCAAAACCCTGATGTCTAATTTTAAATTGCAGTCCTATCTCATCCACCGAAAGTTTAGGCCATCAAAGTCTCCAAATAAGACCTTATCACGAAAAGCAGAATCAAATTACTGGAAAAGAACGTCTGGTGGACTCGAAATATAACTCATAAATATCGAGGCGGAGATGACAGTTGAGATTCATGGCCATATTCTTGAACAAATTAAAGCGAAGACCCTCACAAGAGAGCAAAGAGGACAACAATAAAGCCAACAACTCTCTGGGAAGCTGTAACTTTTCTCATTTTACGGACAAGGATCCAGGGGGAGGTTTTACGACTGTCCACCTCAATTTGTCTCCCCCCCGGGAGAGGGGTGGTTGGGGGTGGTCGGTGTCAAATAGAACGAAGAAAAGCGGTTAAACTCGATTAATGGCGGCAAAACGGTCGAAATTTTCTTCCGAGGTAAAAATTGGAAGCAACGAAATTAACCGGAGGACAAGAAATATATGTCGCTGTAAAGGAAAAGAGTGGTGACTTATGTTTATGAAGTTTCTTGAAAAAGGAGTTTAAAGAACAGTGTAAATATCCTTATGTATGGGAAATTGTTGTATCGAAGGGGGGGGAGTCGTAAATGTATGGAACATTAAAACGGGAGTGATTCTTATGACTTCTTGAACTAATGAGTTTTGGGTTAGATGCAAGACATGTATTTTTATAGCATTCATACAAAACTTAGTTGCAGTTATTTATAAAATAGGGTTTTTTTAATAGAATCCTAATGACTTGGGAGTGCTTATTTCTAAAACGCATTCTTATATGTTTCTTCTTCTCAAATTTTAAGACGTAACTTAATTTAAGCATTACATTGAAATTTATCGAGTTGTATCTGAAATGTTTCTATAATCATTTGTTTTAGATTTACTGAAGTGTAATTCAATGATGAAAAAAAAATGTTTTAGTTTTCATATCTTTAATCAAAATGAAAATGTTTTACTAGTAATATATGATTAATAATTAATATAAAATGATAAGTAAGTCTAGTATTCTTTTGAATAAAAAAAGGAAAATAATTAGTGAAAAATATACTGGTATATATTAGTGGAAAAACTAATATATTCCGGTAAATATATTAATGTTTAAAATATATTACTGGAGACACTTTATATTTAATAAAGATTTTTCAAAATTTATATCTAGCAGTATTTAATCAATTTACAAAACAGTTATGTCACTTTTAAATAAAAAAAAAAAAAAAAGTATATTTGAAAAAATCAACTGAAAAGTTTTAAGCAACTGAATAATTTTTTTATGCAGAATCAACACTAAATTAACTGAATTATTATTTATTTATTATTTCAATTGAAATCTTGTCTGAACAAAAAGATTATAGTTAGTTTCAAAATCAATTCATTACTAAAACCTATTTTCCTTTATCTCTAATAAGGGCCAGATTGTGTAACTTTTGAATATAAATTAATATGTAGGATTATGTCATATAATGCCTGATTATTATTAGATGTTATGTAGGACCTGATTTTATAACTTTTGAATATAAAATAATATGTGGGACTATATTATATAATATCTGATTATTATTAAATGTTATATAAGACCAGATTTTATAAGTTTTGAATATAAAATAATAAGTAAGACTATATTATAAAATACCTGATATTATTAAATATGTAGGACCAGATTTTATAAGTTTTTAATCTAAAAAAAAATTTTTACGAACCTGTATTAGTTAAAAAAATTTTAATGAGCTAGTTTTCTAATTCATGCTCATCCATAAAAACCATGAATCTAAAGTTTTAGATGATTGATTCTTTGTAAAACTTTTCGTTAGTAAGAGAGAGAGAGATGTTTATTTTAAATTATCAGTAGCAGCAAAATTGAAAGAAATCTTTTAAAATAATTTTTTAAAAATAATATAGCGTGCAAGAATAATATTTTATGACACAAAGAAAGAAACATTCTTGAAAATACATCTTAATCTTCAAAACTTTCTTTCAAAAATGTCTTTCCATTTAAAACATTTTTCACAATAATCATTATTACACAAAAACACTCCAACGAAACAAAGAGCAACAGCCAATTTGAATCAAAACAACAAAAACCAAAGACACATCGAAAACTTTCTTAAAATGCATCATCCATATCCAAAAAACAAAGCATCTCTCCCACTTTCTGCCACCATCATTAACTCTTGTCAGCCTTAACTTAAAGAATGCAGAATGTAGGGAGAAGAATGTAGCAGCTTTTTGTACCTAATGTGAATATGAAAATGGAGACTCATTTGTATTTAATCCACGCCTACGCTTGACTTTTTAAATACTCGCATTTTGAAGTATTTAAGGCGGAAGGCTGTTACTTTCTTTTTTCATGCCTTCTATTTCTAAGTGAGAAATGTCATGGTTTCCTAGAATGATAAGAAGGGAAACGCCTGCTCAAATGAGGGTGAATGTTCACCAAACCCTTCTGCATTCTTGCGTGACTATTTACAAATCAAAACCCAGTGAAACATCTGTCCTTGTCTTTGGGTGAAAAGTGGTGCATTCCAAATTTTTAAGACTTGGGCCGTTTAAAGGGTTCTATTTCAAGGACGAATTTAAAAAGATGCCCTATAAACACAATTTAAAAGCAGTGAGTTATTGTATGGTCAAGTAAATAGCAGTAAAAGGGAGTTTAAATACATAGTGATTAAATAATATGTTATTAGAACATTTCATCCAACCAAAGGTAATAGACGTACAAATTATGGAATGCTTGTGTGTTCTTTCAAAAAAAGAGAAAACCTCTACATAATTTTTATTAAAAGATATGTAATTAAAAAGTAAAATAATGTCTAATTAATCGGACATATCAGTTACGGAGTTCCTCTATTATTCTTTTTTATTCCTTATTTTTAAACCATTTAGATTTTGAAATAAACCATGAAAAAATAATCATCAGATAATATATAAGAAAAAAAGAAATAACATGAAATGAAATAATATGAAATGATAAGCCATGAAAACAATAATGATCAAACAATAACATAGTATAATGAAATAATATGAAGTGACAAACCATGAAAACAATAATCATAATACATCAGAATAAATATTATTAATGAACTTGTATAATTATTGTTAAAAAATAATCCTAAAAAACTGCAGTTAGAATAAATTAATTTTTAAAAATAAAAATAATTAATTGATTAGAAATTAGAGAATATTACCAATAAAGAAGATAGTGAAACACCATTGGAAAACAATTTAGATGAGTCAGGTCGCTGTTATTGATGGTTGTAGTTCTCTAACAGATTTGTAATTATCTGTGAGAATGAAGATGAAATAAAAATTAACGGTACAATCACATAGATAGAACTTGAAGGTTACAGTATAATTTGAGAGGGAATTGGTTGGAATCCTTTGTAAAAATTAGTTACGAGTTTGAATCTTCATTTAACCAATATTAAATATAAATGGTTAACTAGTACAGAACATTTGTTTTCATACTACAATTAAATGAGTGAATATTTTCTTAGTTTTCTTCTCATTTCTTTAAAAATCTACAAAAATATAACTCTTCTATTTTCTTAAAAGGCACAGAGATATGAAAGCTTGATTCTCTTGGAAAAGCTGAATCTGCTATAAAACTATTGTATTATTTATTATTTTGTACTATGGCATTCAGAATCAGCGAAATAGCTATAAAAATACTGCTTCAGTTTAAAAAAGCCAACTATATCCTTAATTCATAATAGAGCTTTTTTATTTGAGATATAATATTTTAAATATATTGCCCTAAGTCATATCTTCACTATAAAGGAATTTACTATAGACCTTACCAAGGATATTAGTATATTATTTATGTAATAATAAGTTAGAACTTATAGACCTTAATTAATTGTGTTTAATATCATAATAACATAAATTTTCTATAAAAAAATATTTCATAAAGTAAAGTACTTCTGCAAATTAAAATATTTATGCTAATTATGTTTTAAAAAAGTTATAATCCTGTACTAAGAGTATAATTTTATTCAATATAATTGTTTAATTTAAAAGAAAAATTGTAGAACATTATTTTCATTTCTAATAATAATTAATGATTATGTGGCTTCATAATATAACGAATTTTTTCTATTACAAGAACAAAACATTTTAGTCTGGCATCATTATTGAATTTGGAGTTTAAAGATTTATACTCAAAAAATTATAATAGCATTTTCATTATTTTTTTTTTTTGTGAAAGAAATATAATTAGAAACGAAAAACAGAAAATGTATAAAACAAGTAATAAATATTTTTAATGATCCATTCTATTTAAATAACCATTTGTAATAAAAATATTACCTAAAGGATTATACTTATGTAAATACAAAATACAATAAATATAACATTCTCTACCAAAAATTTTGAAATACGAGTCTAATATGAATATTACTAACTATAGTTAAAGTGAAGTATAATAGTTAACTATTAAAATTCTTTATTTAAAAACAAAAATGATGGGAATTTAATTATTTTTATTACTACATAATGTTAAAAAAATGCTATTATTATTAATTACAATTAAAAATATTTCAAAGGAAATTGATACGTATGAAATTATTATTTAGGAGATATAGAATAATAGTCTTTAAAAAAGTAACAAATTCACAAAGTTTATTCACAATTGAATGGAATTTTTATGCATAATATTACTTTTCCATATGATAATTTCACAGAAATAGAACATATACTATAAAACTTTATTTCATAATTTACTTTTCTTTGCTTAAAATGCTTTGTTCAATAGTTAAAATATTCGTAATAATTAATAGTTAATTATTAAAATAAATAAGCATGAAAAAATAAAACAATGTTAAACATTAATAACTAAAAACATCTGTAATAAATATGCTTTATAAAATCAGACATCTTTTTTAATAATTAAGGAATTATTTTAAATAATGTTACAAAAGCAAATTAAATTTTATATTGCTCAACAAATTTATAAATGATTTTCTGAGATATAAAGCATTTTTGTTTAAACAATGTAATAGTAAAAATATTTTTTAATTAATTGATAACAAATTCACTGAAGAAAGAATTTATTCAATTGTTACTTTCGTATTCTTTTTGTTAAAAATATAAAATTTGTAATTAAAAGAGAATTAAAATAAAACTCCTTGCGCCACTATATGTCAATTTTTAAAACAATTTCTACGAAAGTTTGAATTTTTATAGATCAAACACGCAATGAGATAAATAATATTTATTAAAATATTCTAAATATTTATCTTTTATTCTTTGTCCAATTTTTTTGGTAAAAATCCCTTTTAGATTTTATCGGTGGCATCAATGTATGTATATCTTATCTTAAAAGATAAGAGTGATAAATTCCGAGATTTAACAATTATTGATTCAAACATAAAAGTTTAATATAGAAATTCAATCATTAATTCAAAAATAGATATTTAAAATATTGAAGCATAAAAATTCAAACTATCGAAGCATAGAAATTCAAACTATCGAGGCATAAAAATTCAATTATTGAATTGACAAAAAAAAAATTGACTAGCTCTCAAAATTGACTAACATAGAAATTCAATTATTAATTCAAAAATAGAAACCAAAATATTGAAGCATAAAATTCAATTATTATTTCAAAATAGAAACTCAAAATATTGAAGCATAGAAATTCAATTATTAATTCAAAAATAGAAACTAAAAATATTGAAGCTTAGAAATTCAATTATTATTTCCAAATAGAAACTCAAAAAATATTGAAGCATAGAAATTCAATTATTAATTCAAAATAGAAATTCAAAATATTGAAGCATAGAAATTCAATTATTAATTCAAAAAAATAGAAACTAAAAATATTGAAGCATAGAAATTCAATTATTAATTCAAAAAAAATAAAATATTCAAACTCAAAAATATTGAAACATAAAAATTCAATTATTAATTCAAAAATAGAAATTCAAATATTGAAGCATAGAAATTCAATTATTCAAAATAGAAATTAAAAATATTGGAGCATAGAAATTTAGTTTTCAATAATAAAATAGAAATTAAAATAATTGAAGCATAGAAATTCAATTATTAATTCAAAAATAGAAATTCAAACTTATTAGAATTAAGCACAGAAGATAAATATCTGAAAAATAAGTACAGAAATAAGAAGATATCAACTATGAATATTATGTATAAATAATAATATTATTATTAATCAACAAAATCAATTAATCAATTATTTTGGTATTTAACAATAAATACCACACTAATTTTGAATTTATTTCTTATTATAAGTACTAAACTATTTTTCCAACAATACTTAAAAAAGCGCATAACCAAAGAAAGTACTGAAACCAGTATCGTTCTTAAGACGACTTTAGCAACCTCTTACACAGATTTTCTGTAAGGAATGAAAAAGGGGAACATTCTCCATTTTTTTCCAACCAATATCACACGTTCCCTATGCAAGAGCGAACAAGATTTGCTGTAGCAAGTACCAGGAAGCCGGAATCCATTTCCCTGAGAAGTTCCACACCACTTTCCCGCCAGAAATAAAAAAAAAGAACCAAAAATCTTGATAGTTTGATAAATACTTGCAATATTTGTTTGACAGGAGATATTTGTATTCCTGTATATGTGGAAAGGAGTTGTTATCACTGTCAGTGCGTATTCATTGTGATTCTTTTCTTTATCTTTTTTTCTTTTTTATTTTTAGTTTTTCTGTGGCATTAAGATATGTATATACCACCAGAGGAGATGATTCTAGTGGTTGATTCTGAAATGATGTTGGCTTTCAAGCCTCAGGGCCTGAATGGTAAAGCCGAGTTGAGGTTTCCATTCGTGAACTTTTTCACTGCAAATGTTTGGAATAGTATAAATCAGGATCAAAGTGTTTCGATGCCAGAAAGGAAAGCATTTGTGAGAAATTTGTGTTGAATAAGGGAAAATTTGTGTGCTGAATATTATCTTTAAATGTACCAAATAAGCAATTTAGCTGAAAAATATTTTTAATAATTCTTTAAAAGCTCTCTTTTTTTATATTAACTAAAGAAAATGAATTATGAATCTTTTTTTTTTTTGTCAATTTCTAGACTATCATTCATTTCTTATCATCATTATCATTCATTATGAATGATAATTACGATCATTACGATTGATAATAATGATGTTTTTCTTTGTCAATTTCTAAACTATCATTTATTCTTATCATCATTATTATTCATAATGAATGATAATGATGATCATTATGACTAGTAATGATGACTTTTCCATGTCAATTTCTAGACTATCATACATTTTCATTCATTATGAATGATAATTATGATCATTATGATTGATAATAAGGATTTTTTCTTCCAAATTTTCTAGATTATCATTCCTTCTTATCTTCGTTATCATTCATTGTGAATGATAATGGTGATAATGACTATCATTCATTATGAATCTTTCTATACATAATTTTTTTTTTTGTCAATACCTTTTTTATTATTTCTTATCATTTTTGAAAGAAATGCATCTATATCATGAATAAATATTTGCTATAATTTTATAAATTAATAATTTTCATTAAAGCAATTCTAAAACTAATTACCTTAAAAGTCATATTAAGTATAAAATTTCATTTATGGTTATTTTAAAATTTTCTTATGATATAAAAATGTAAAATAATATTATTTCCAATCTTAAGTTGTTTTAATTTACTGTTATTTGTATTATAACACTTTTTAAAATATGTTAACATAGCCATTCCCTGTTAAATTAATGTGTTTAATAAATATGAGACTTATTCCATTAAATAAATTGCATAAGAGTTATAAAAATATAAGAATTATTGTAAATATTTATTTCTATGACCATTATTTATAAATGTTTTATTTGTAATCACACATATTTTATACTTATAATCCCCAATAAAATATTTATGTCACTAGTTAAATAATCTTTTTTGCCATAAAATTAAAAAAAGTGCATTTATAAATAACACAAAAGGCATTTTTCACATTTTATTCATGTTACTGTAACTTAGAGAACAATGTCAGAATTTCCTAAAATTAAAATATGCCAAACTCGACATGCATGGAAATTTAAGATTCGCAGTTGCCAAAACTTTGTTTGAAGCATTAAAGAATTTTATCAAAGATTTATAGTGCTGTCACAGATTGTAAAGAATTATTTATCTTATTCACAAGAAATTCTTTCGAAACATAACACCCTGAAGTCATTGCTTATACGAAAATCTTCTCCAAGAAAAGATTTAAATGAAAATTTATGAATTTCAATTTTGTGTTCCATCCTCTGCAACAATCGTACCATAAATTACGAATTCTTTCTTTTCCTTTTTCGAACAACTAGTCAGTTGATTCGGAAACAAATGGCGCGAAAACCAGTCAGCCATCTTGACGGCGAAAGATAACCTATAATGTGTTTTATGGCGTCTAATAAATACATAAATACAACAAATTTGCATTATTTTCCAGGAACTTTTCTCTCATTTCCATAACGCGAACCCAGAAACATTAGCCCTGAAATGACGTTAATAAATAGTACAACAGACCTGCTTCATAAATTCATAAGAGGGGGAAGATTGGAAAATTTTTCAACCCAAACGTGGTTTTCTCATTTCCCACAGTGAGTGCTATACCGCAGTAGTCGAACTTTCGCACATTTAGTTAAAACAACATAGATCTTTATCAAGTTTTCGTGTTCCCTGAGACACTTTCGTGCTGGTGCTTTTAGAGGTTTAATAGTGGGCCGGCACGCAACAAAAATCCGATGCTGTTCTTTATCCCGATCAGAGAACTCACTCCTCCTTGAAAGAAGGAAGCATCCACAACCAGAATCAAAGAATTGTTTCTTTTTTTGCTTTTTGGGGAAAAAAAGGATAATCATTAATCTTCCAGCAAGTAAACTTATTAGATACTATGATAATAGATTGCTTAGAGAAAGTAAAAAATTATGTACGATTAATTTGATTTTTTTTTTTTTATCAAGCAGACAAATTTATTTGTATAAAAGACAAAATTTTTAAAAAGAAAATTGTGATGATGTTCTTTTTATTTTTATCTAGGTATCTTAATTTTAAATTTAGTAATTACTAATTATATAATTAGTTTTTAATGTTGAAAACAATTCATTAATTCTAATAATAACAATATCGAATGTTTAAGTTTGTATGGGATTGCAGATTGAAATCAGAAATTTTTAAAAATTAAGTAAAATAATTAACAAAATAATGTTAGATAATTTGTATTTTTATTTGATTCCGATAACGGAAGGAAGAAGTATTCACATTCAGAATCAAAGAATTTTTTTTTTTTTTTTTTTTGGGGAAACAAGAATAATCATTAATCTTCCAGCAAGTAAACTTATTAGATACTACGATAATAGATTGCTTAGAGAAAAGCAAAAAATTATGTACTGTTAATTCGATTTTTTTTTTTTTTTTTTTTTAATAAAGTAGAAAAATTTATTTGTATAAAAGGCAAAATTGTTAAAAAAGAAAATCATGATAGTGTTCTTTTCTGCATCTTAATTTCCATGCAAATTAATGCTAGAAGTTAAAGTAAATAAACTGCAATAATAACTATATTTTAATTAATTTAGTTTTAATGATGAAAAAAAAATAGACAAATTCATTCTAATAATAATAATATCAGAAGTTTAAGTTTACACGGAATGGAAAATTGTAACCTTCAGAAACTGTTAAGAAATTAATTAAAATAACTAACAAAAACAATATTAGATAATTTGCATTTTTATTTGATTCCGATAACGATATAAAAAAAATAGACAAATTTTTCAATGTACTTTTGCAATCATATTATTTCAAATTATAAAACATTCGATTTAGTAGATTTCGATGACACAATGATGTTGGGAATGAATGATTTTATACCAAAAATGCCTAAATGGAGATGGTTAGGTACCATCATGCATGAACCACATATACAGCTGGCATATAGTGCAGAAAATAGGTAGAAAAACAAGGTATGTTACAGTATTCATTCGTCAAGTAGAAAGAAAAAGTTTCAACAGATATAAACTGGGCATTCCTACTCATGTATTGAGAGTGAACATCAAACACCGCATAAGGTACTTTCGCAACTTTCAATGACTAAATGGGTTCCTTACATTTTTAAACGTGTTTCCCATAGCGTGTTCTATGGCAAATTTATTTTCTAAATGCATACAATCGCCCCAGCTAGTACGTAATAACAGAAGACGTACGAACGTAATAGTGTAATAACAGACGACTATATATAATAATAGCAATTATTGATTAAAACCATGGTGAATTACGAAAACTTATGAATAAACTGGGTATCCATTTCGTTTTTAAATCAAAGGAATCATTATTTGAAAAACATGATTGATTTATATTGTTTGATATATTTTTAATTATTTTTATTCTCAGATTTAGTATGCTGTTAATTTATATTTTATAACTTTAAATTACAAATATTCGAAATTTACCTTAAATAACATAAATATGATCCCACGTTTAGAAATGTGGGCGGAATAAGAAAATGAATGATCAAAAAGAATTTACTTTTTATACTATTTTCCATATAATATTTCTGAATATTTTCATCCGTTGCGCATAAATTTTGATTGTGCAGATTTTGTAGTCAAGTATAAAGACCGACACTGTTTGGGTATGAATTATATTCTCTGCCTAGTTTCCTTAAAAGAAAAATATAAACCTAGAAAACACATTGGGTTTAAAATATTTTTCCCTTTCCTAAAATGTATTGCATTTCAAACACATAAAAGTATCCATTTCTGTTTATATAGTAGTTTAAATATGACATTATAATGTCGTTTATGCTATTTTTGTATTTACCACTTTAATTCATCATCTTTTTTTTATCAATTCAATCCATTATATAAAAAAATTAATTTATTAAAAGAATTATGATGTTAAAAAAAAAAAAAACCTTTTCATATTTTATTTATTCGCATTTTGAAAAAATATTTGCGCCTATTTCCACAAAAGTATATCTGTGAATAGTAAAATATTATTTAATTTTATTTAAAATAAAGATAACAATTTTATTTTCATTCTGAAGTTTTAAGTCAGAAATATATATGAATCAATTTTATGCTAGCTCCACATATTAATGCATCCGACATTTAACAAATGATGAAAATAATCGTAATATTTTCAAAATTACTTATAAATCAATAAATGCGACGAATAAATATTAAAATTCAGCTTTATAATTTCATTACAACTTCTTATTATTCATGAATAAGTAAAAATGTTATTACTAATCCATCTGGTGAAGGAAAGCCTACACCAGGTCCAGAAGACACTGTCGCAGGAAACTGGGCCATGCACCATGCACTGGGCCACCATGAACCATGCACTGGGCCACGATGCATGCTTCACTTTAGCGAGGATCATGTGTCAAACCTCAAGACAATGCTCTACGATCATGTCTCGAAACCTCAAGATAAGGCTGTATGATCATGTTAAAAAGGATTCACGGGAATTGGATTTAAAGTGGATTCCGAACCACTACAAACAGCCTTGGCACAGCCTGTGCTCTAACCCTATGACAACAAGCGCCAGAGAGCTAGTCCCCCTGCCATCAGGCCCCATAAATATTATGCAGATTTCGAAAATCTAAGGAAAATCAAGAACAATTGTGATGTCATTGATTTCAATAAATTTAACAAAAATATTGATCAAACAATGATTCACTCAATTAGGTACAAAAGAAATTGTCTTTCTTTTGTGAGTACCGTGTAATATATATAATTCATCGCTTTTGCAAACCAAACTATAAGAAAACATTATTGTCTTTTAAAATTAATCAATAATGAAGTCTCACGCTACGAAGCTTTTTACATTTCAATTAAAGGGAAAGTATACTTTTAATATAATTACAAGCTCATAACATGAGTATTTCAAACAAATTAAAAGACATCATATATTTGAAATATTTCAAAACATCTTACTAATCACATCAACATATGCCTGAATTTCATAAGTTAAAATTTTATCTTACTTAAATTTTTAGAGATGATTTAAATCAAACAACCGAGGCATTAAATTACGAAATTATTAAAAAGTACTTTTCTTTAAATTAAATTAATTCCGCCATCCTTTAATACGAAATGCACATCTCCATTTTTTGTATCATATAAATTCAAAAAAACAGCGAAAAGGGTTTTTTAGAATAGCTATAAAAGACGAAAGATAATTTAGTTGGAAAACAAAATATATTTTATTATTTCGCTAAGATAATATTATTACCAAAGAATTTCTTCTTAATAAATTACTTTAAAAACTCCTACCTGAATCTGAGTGATCCTTATCTTTCTATTTATCTATCAGCTTCTCTTTTATCCTTTAATGCACTGATATTGAAAAACAAACAAATGGATAATAATTAAATTTCTTTTTTAAATTTTATCGAGTATTTTAATTTCTTTGTTTTGTTACTTAAAATAAATTAATTTTCTTGAAATAGAATATGAGTCAATTTAATTTTTTTTTTTTCTCTATAATATATCATAAAAGCTTTCAAAATTAGTTGTGAATTAAATTTATTACGCTTATGCTTGTTTAGAAATGAAGAAATATTATAGTTATGAAATACGAGTGTTGTGAAATGTACAATAAAAGCTTATGTTAAAGGGTTCGCCAGGGCTCATTGGTGCTCATTAGCAGAATTCTGGATTCGCCCTGTGGTATTCCAGAAAACATGTGCCCAGATATAAATAATAATATAGTCACCCTTTTCTTGTCTATTTTTCCTTTCAATGTCGCCAAACAGCAACAATGCGCCAAAGAAGGTTAACGAGGAATTAAAAATGGTAACTTTGTTGGTTGCCTACTAGAGCGCTAGCATATATGTTATTTTCAATGACAAAAAATTAAATTCCAGCCTCTGAGATTCCGCCGTCTTTAACCAGTAGGCTGTAGATTGGCCACCTGATATAAAATTGTGAGGCAGTAAGGGATACTTATTTCACATAAATTTGTATAAAATGCGCTTACAATAATTTATAGGTACCGATTTCAAAGAGTTTGGGAATTACTGACTCAAATATAAAAGATAACAAATTCTTTATAAATAAATGTATGCTTACAGTTCTTTGAAATATGTACACAAACAGTAAATCTCATTTGCTCCTTTAATTTAATAATTGAAAAACGCAGCAATGAATAGATTCTACAATAGATTCGAATGAAATTATTCAAATAGTTCAAAATTGTTGAATAGTATAAATTACCCAAATAATGTACAAAACATCATAATGAAATTTTCTTTTGATAAATGTAATTAAAATAAAGATTTCCAAATAGTATTATTTTTAAATTAAGTTCTTCATTTATGTATACACTGAAAATTAAAAATAAACAATAGTGTACTAATTAATCAACAGCAGTTCATCAATTCTTAAAAGCAATAAAATTCGCATGCTTTTACGAGTAAAGTATAATTTATACCCAATTATACCGCATCAACTGCATCTTCCAAAAGAATTTAAACTAGAGAAAAAAATCTTAATTGATGAATTCTTTAACAAAGTGTAGTGACTGATTTGCAATCCTGATATAGTGATTTAAGGAATTCGAAATCTAATTTACATTTCAAAATCGCACGCAGGCCAAACTTCGTATCTGTCATACCTTTGCATAAGTCGGTCCTTTTCTTTTTTTCTTTAATTAAAATTCCTCGCACGTTCTTTCATTCTCCGGGCTCACAATGACAATTAATTACAGCTTATTACATCTATGACGCTGAATGCAGCTCTTTGCAGTGAGAAATGTTCAAGCGTAAACGCTGGAGAAATTCGAAATATTCAGGCGGAAAATTTTTCATTCATCTTCCTTAGCTGCGCATATTTTTCTTGGTTTTACTATAGAGGCAGAGGAGTTCCAGATTTTATATTTAAAGGATATTATATTTTGTTATAGATTTAAAAGGGGAGTACGATATACAACAAAATGTCGTTGACATTTTCCAAAGACGCGTAAAAAATTAAATATTTTTTTTTTTTAATATTTAGATGCAATAATATATTCTTGTAATTATTCTTGTAAAAAACGCATAACTAAGAATAAAAACTACATTTCAACTGTTACATAATTAACATTTCTCGTTGCTTTTTGTCTTTTTACTCACGTAAAAAGTCGTCAAACAGCAATAATGCGCGATAGTAGGTTTCGAAAACTAGAAACTGTCATTTTGATGGTTAACGGCTTTATTAAAAATAGTTTACTAATTAATCTACAGCAATTCATCAATTCTTTAAAAGCAATGAAATTCTCATACTTTTACGAGTAAACCATAATAATACCCAATTATACTTCATCAACTGCATCTTCCGAGGAATTTAAACTAGAGAAAAAAATCTTAATTGATGAATTCTTTAACAAAGTTTAGTAACTGATTTGCAATCCTCATACCGTGATTTAAGGAATTTGAAATCTAATTTACATTTCAAAATCCGCACGCAGGCCAAACTTTCTATCTGTCATACCTACACATAAGTCAGTCCTTTCTTTTTCTAATTAAAATTCCTCTCACGTTCTTTCACACTCCGGTCTCACAATGACAATTAATTACAGCTTATTACATCTATGACGCCGAATGCTGCTCTTTTGCAGTGAGAAATTTCAAGCGTAACAGCTAGAGAAATTCGAAATATTCAGGCGGAAAATTTTTCTTTTCCTCTTCTTAGCTGCGCATATTTTTCTTGGTTTTAAATAGAGGCAGAGGATAATGAGTTCTGATTTTATATTAAAGCATTTTATATATTTCTTGGATATAGTTTAAAACGAGAAATATAGTAAACAATATCGTTGGCATTTTTAATTAATGTTTTGTTAATTTGGCTTTAATATTTAGATGCAATATATTGTATAATTATTCTTGTAATAATCATAACTAAGAATAAAACTAACATTTCAACTGTTACATAACAACTAACATTTTACGTTGCTTTTTGTCTTCTTTCGTCATATAAAAGTCGCCAAACAGCAATAATGCGCCAAAGAAGGTTTCCATAAAACTAGAAACTAATCATTTGATGGTTGGGTACTGGAAAGCGGTGTTAGCATCTATACTGGTGCTATCATCTATGTGATTTTCAATGTTAAAAAAATTCCATAGCAGCCACTGAGACTCCGCCGACTTTAAATAGTAGTCTGTGGAGTTGACCATCTGGATATAAAATTGTGAGGCGTCAGTAAGCGGATGCTTATTTCTCTTAAATCTGTAAGTGCGCTTACAATTATTTGTAGATGCCCGCACTTCAAAAAATTTGAGAATCACTTTCTCGAAATGTAGCAATAAAACTACTTTTTATAATTAAATGTGTAGTTACATCTCGTTAAAATATGTAAACGAAACAGTAAATCTCCTTTGCGACTTTTTAATTTAATAATTGAAAAACTCAGCAATGAATAAATTATGCAATGGATTCGAATGAAATTGTCCAAATAGTTCAAAATTGTTGAATAGTATAAATTACCCAAATAATGTATTCAAAAATCTTAATGAAATTTCTTTTATAAGTATGAATGAAATAAAGATTTCCAAATAATATTATTTACAAATTAAGTTTTTTCATTTATGTACATGCAGAAAATTAAAAAAAAACAATAGTTTACTAATTAATCAACAACAGTTCATCAATTCTTTAAAAGCAATCATATTCACGTACTTTTACGGGTATCATATAATTAATACCCAATTATACTTCAGCAACTGCATCTTCCGAAGAATTTAAACTGGAGAGGGAAAAATCTTGATTGATGAATTCTTTAACAAAGTGTAGTAACTGATTTGCAATCCCGATACCGCGATTTAAGGAATTTAAATCTAATTTACATTTCAAAATCGCACGCGGGCCAAACTTCCTATCGATCATACCTATACATAAGTCTGTCCTTTTCTTTTCTATTTAATTAAAAACTCCACGCATTATTTCACTCGCAATGACAATTAATTACAGCTTATTACATCTATGACGCTGAATGCAGCTCTTTTTTGCAGTGAGAAATTTCAAGCGTAACCGCCGGAGAAATTCGAAATATTCAGGCGGAAAATTTTTCATTCCTCTTCCTTAGCTGAGCATATTTTTCTTGGTTTTAATATAGAGGCACAGGATAATGAGTTCTGATTTTGTATTTAAAACATATTTTTTGATATAATTTAAAAAGCGGAATATGATATACAACAATATCCCTGACATTTTCCAAGATGCATGATAAAATTAAATACTTTTTTTACTTTAATATTTAAATGCAATAATATGTTTTTGTAGGCAGTATTTCAAATTATTATTAAAAGCTATATAATTCGTTTCAGATAGATTAATTTTCGTGATTGCATGCTCTAATTATATTAAACATATGTACTTTACTTAAAATCTTTTCATTTGTCTTCTTAGCTGTGCATATTTTTCTTAGTTTTAATATAGAGGCACAGGATAATGAGTTCCTGATTTTATATTTAAAGGATATTATATTTCTTGATATAGTTTAAAAGCGGAGTAGGATATACAACAATATCGTTCATATTTTCCAAGATGCATAATAAAATTAAATACTTTTTTTTGCTTTCATATTTAAATGCCGCAATATTTAAATATATAGAGACCAGCAGAATGAATACCTGATTTTATATTTAAAGGATATTATAATTCTTGATATAGTTTAAAAGCGGAGTGCGATATAGTACAACAATGTCGTTGGCATTTTCCAAGATGCATAAATATTTTTTGCTTTAATATTTAGATGCAATAATATATTCTTGAATTATGATAACTAAGAATAAAACTCACATTTCAACTGTTACATAACAACTGACATTTCTCGTTGCTTTTTGTCTTCTTTCTTCACATAAAAGTCGCCAAACAGCAATAATGCGCCAAAGAAAGTATCTTAGAAACTGTCACTTTGATGGTTGGGTACTGGAAAAGCTATTATATATACTCGGTGCTATCATCTATGTGATTTTCAATGTTAAAAAAATTCCAGTAGCCCTGAGACTCCTCCGTCTTTAAATAGTAGTCTGTGGAGTTGACCATCTGGATATAAAATTGTGAGGCGGTAGTAGGAGTTACTTATTTATCAAAAATTTGTATAAAGTGTACTTACAATTATTTGTAGGTGCCCGCACTTCAAAAGTTTGAGAAACGTTGGCTCAAGTGTAGCAAGAAAACTAATTCTTTAAATATAAATGTGTATTTACATCTCGTTAAAATATGTAAACGAAACAGTAAATCTCCTTTGCGCTTTTAATTTACTAATTGAAGAAACTCAGCAATGAATAGATTATGCAACAGATTCGAATGAAATTGTTCAAATAGTTCAAAATTGTTGAATAGTATAAATTACCCAAATAATGTATTAAAAAATCATAATGAAATTTTAATAATGAAATCACAATGACAATAAATTACAGCTTATTACATCTATGACGCTGAATGCAGCTCTTTTTCAGTGAGAAATTTCAAGCGTAACCACCGGAGAAATTCGAAATATTCAGGCGGAAAATTTTTCATTCATCTTCTTAGCTGCGCATATTTTTCTTGGTTTAATATAGAAGCAGAGGAGTACCAGATTTTATATTTAAAAGGATATTATATTTCTTGATATAGATTAAAAATGGAGTACGATATACAACAATGTCGTTGACATTTTCCAAGACGCGTAATAAAATTAAATATTTTTTTGCATTAATATTTCAATGTAATAATATATTTTTGTAATTATCATTATGAAAACAGTATTGAAATAAGTTGTTTCAAATTATTATTAAAAGCTATATAATTAACAATCTATATAAACTAAATAAGTATATAATACTATTAGTTTTCATAAAAATAATTTATGGAATGAATTACTTAAGACAAAAAATGTGATTGTTATATTATTATTGATGATTGTTTATTAAGAGTGCTATCATCTATGAATTTGCAATGTTTAAAAATATTCCATCGTAACTGGCAGCCTGAAGGCTAATTGGCTAGAACTCTGGCCTTGATACTAAAGGCTTCATATTCTAATCGGAGGTGGCATGGATGTTTGTGAGCAGTTCGACATCCATGTTAAACTGTAGGTAGCAGTCTAATTAGCCCAGAGTAAATGCATAAAATGACCGTAGAGCAAGAAATGACCAGTAGAGTGACTCACCCGTAAGCCTTGTGGCTCCGTAATTTAAATAGTAGTTGCGGAGTTGTCCATCTGGACATAAAATTGTGAAACGTTAGCAGAGGGGGCTTATTTCACATAAAATTGTAAGTGCGCTTACAATTATTTGTAGATGGCCGTCACTTCAAAGAGGTTGAGAATCACTTTCTGAAATGTAGCAAGAAAACTAATTCTTTATAATTAAATGTGTAGTTACGTCTCGTTAAAATATGTAAACGAAACAGTAAATCTCCTTTGCGCCTTTAATTTAATAATTGATAAAAACGCAGCAATGAATAGATTATGCAATAAATTCGAATGAAATTCTTCAAATAGTTCAAAGTTGTTGAATAGTACAAATTACTAAAATAATGTATTAAAGAATAATAATGAAATTTTCTTTGATCAATATAATTAAAATAAAGATTTCCCAATAGTATTATTTACAAATTAAATTCTTCATTTATGCCTACATTGAAAATTAAAAGCAAATTAAAGTTTACTAATTAATCTACAACAACTACTCATCAGTTCTTAAAAAGCAATCCAATTCGCATACTTTTACGAGTAAACTAGAATTAATACCCAATTATACTTCATCTTCCGAAGAATTTAAACTAGAGGAAAAAAAAAAAAATCTTAATTGATGAATTCTTTAACAAAGTGCAACTGATTTGCAATCCTGATACCTTGATTTAAGGAATTTGAAATTTAATTTACATTTCAAAATCGCACGAAGGCCAAACTTCGTATCTGTCATACCTACACATAAGTTGGTTCTTTTTCCTTTTCTCTTTTAATTAAAAATTCCTCACACGTTCTTTCACTCCGGGCTCTCACAATGACAATTAATTACAGCTTATTACATTCATGACACTGAATGCAGCTCTTTGGGTGAGAAATTTCAAGCGTAACCGCCGTAGAAATTCGAAATATTCAGGCGGAAAATTTTTCATTCCTCTTCCTTAGCTGAGCATATTTTTCTTGGTGTCAACATAGAGGCAGGGGATAATTCCCGGGGAGTTCCCGATTTTATATTTAAAGCATATTTCTTGATATTGTTTAAAAGCTGAGTACGATATAGTACAACAATGTCGTTGGCATTTTCCAAGATGCCTAATAAAATTAAATATCTTTTTTTCTGTAATATTTAGATGCAATAATATATTCTTGCAGTTATCAAAACTAAGAATAAAAGTAACATTTCAATTGTTATATAACAACTAACATTTTTCGTTGTTTTTTGTCTTCTTTCTTAACATAAAAAGTCGCCAAACAGCAATAATGCGCCAAAGTAGGTTTCCGAGACACTAGAAACTGTCGCTTTGATAGTTGGGTACTCTGAAAAAGCGGTGTTGGCATCTATACTCGGTGCTATCATCTATGTGATTCTCAATGTTGAAAAAAATTCCATTGCAGCCTCTGAGACTCCTCCGTCTTTGAATAGTAGTCTGTGGAGTTGACCATCTGGATATAAAATTGTGAGGTGGTAGTAGGAGTTACTTATTTATCAAAAATTTGTATAAAGTGCGCTTACAATTATTTGTAGGTGCCCGATTTCAAAAAGTTTGAGAATCGCTGGCTCAAATGTAGCAAGAAAACTACTTCTTTATAATTAAATGCGTATTTACATGTCGTTAAAATATGTAAGCGAAATAGTAAATCTCCTTTGAGACTTTAATTTAATAATTGAAAAGCGCTGCAATGAATAGATTATGCATTGGATACGAATGAAATAGTTCAAAATTGTTGAACAGTATAAATTACCCAAATAATGTATTAAAAAATCATAATGAAATTTTCTTTTATAAATATAATTAAAATAAAGATTTCCAAATAGTATTATTTACAAATTAAATTTTTATTTATGCATACATGGAAAATAAAAACAAATTATAGTTTATTAATTAATCTACAACAGTTCATCAATTATTTAAAAAGCAGTCAAATTCGCATACTTTTACAAGTAAACCATAATTAATACCCAATTATACTCCAGCAACTGCATCTTCCGAGGAATTTAAACTGGAGAAAAAAAAATCTTAATTGATGAATTCTTTATTAAAGTGTAGTAACTGATTTGCAATCCTGATACCATGATTTAAGGAATTTAGAATCTAATTTACATTTCAAAAATCGCACGCAGGCCAAACTTCGTATCTGTCATACCTACACATAAGTCGGTCTTTTCTTTTTCTCTTTAATTAAAATTCCTCGCACGTTCTTTCATACTCGGGGCTCACAATGACAATTAATTACGGCTTATTACATCTATGGCGCTGAATGCAGCTCTTTTTGCAATGAGAAATTTCAAGCGTAACCGCCGGAGAAATTCGAAATATTCAGGCGGAAAATTTTTCATTCCTCTTCCTTAGCTGAGCATATTTTTCTTGGTTTTAATATAGAGGCACAGGATAATGAGTTCTTGGTTTTGTACTTAAAACATATTTTTGATATAATTTAAAAGCGAACATGATATACAACAATATCCTTGGCATTTTCCAAGATGCATGATAAAATTAAATACTTTTTACTTTAATATTTAAATGCAATAATATATTTTGTAGGCAGTATTTCAAATTATTATTTAAAGCTATATACTTCGTTTCAGATAGATTAATTTTCGTAATTGCACACTCTAATTATATTAAACATATAAACTGTCATGTACTTTACTTAAAATCTTAAATGGCAGATTTTTATTTGTATTAACAATTAAATTTTTAATTGTACTTGTATTTTTACTTGCATTATTATTGTATTGTGACGCTCATTTTAAATTTGGTAGTTTTATATGTGCTTAATCAAACAAATAAATGCACGTTGAAAAATAAAGTTTTAAAATCTTAATGTTTAAAAAACATTAACAATATTTAAAAGTTCTTTGATAATATTTCATTATTACAATTACAATTTTTGCATTGTAATTTCAATAAGTATTCTCAATTGATTTTTTTTCTTATTAAAGGGAATAATTTTTTTCATAGATTAACAATTTCATTATTTCATAATGAATTAATTCATTATTTCATAGTGAATTTAATGTTAAATCTCATTATTTAATAATGAGATTTATTTCCAACCATACATTTTTAAATGTTGTGTTACAGATAATGATTTCCCTCATACGAAATTTCTTTTTGTGTAATTAAAGACATTAATATCTTAAATTAACGTTGTAAAATACACAGTAAAATAAATATGAAAAATGTATATATATGCAACCATATAAGCAATCATTCTATATTACAGTTTCATTTATTCTTTATTTGTATAATAATCATCCAATATTACATTTGAATTCATGAAAATTACTAAATTGAATTGAATTATCGAAATTAATTGTTTATATTAATTGAAATCACTGCTAAATCGAATTTAATTATCGATATTAACTGAAATAATTGCTAAATTGAATTTAATTATCGAAACTAAATATCGATATTAATTGAAATAATTGCTAAATTGAATTTAATTATCTTTATTAATCGAAATCATTGCTAAATAATTTAATTATCAAACTAATTATCAATATTAATTAAAATAAATATTAAATTGAACTTAGTTACCGAAACCAATTATCGATAATAATAGAAATCATTGCTAAATTGAATTTAATTATCGATATTAAAATTGAAATTATTGCTAAATTGAATTTATTTTTTACCGATGAAAATAATTAAAATTTTAATTTCGTCTTTCCTGTTGTACTGTTCAACGATTTTATTCCAAAACATTTTTTTAATGTTGCTAACTTTACTTAACGAAACATTAGTTTAGAAATAAATTTTGTTTCCTGATTTGTATTTTACATAAAAATAAAAGAATTGCATGCTTTCAAAGTTTATGATACAAAAGAATATTCATAATTCATTCACATTTTTATTTTTTAAAAAAGCTGGTAAAATTATGTGCTTTTTATAAATTTTGATTATTTAATTTCTTGTGGCTTAATTAATTTATTAAATTTAAAATCATTTTCTTATAGCTTTAAAAAACTTTAAGTAATATCAAAATAACAATATTTATTTTATCTGAAATTCAGAACAATAAATGCAAATTAATATGTATATATATATATATATATATATATATATACTCATTAGTTGTGAAGCTTCAGGAATATTTACGAAGCAAATAGTTTTACTTATTTTTATGTGAAACAATATAAGAAGTATATTTACACTATCTTTAAATATAATATTATTATTTACTACTTATAATATTTAGTTTCAGAATTTTTGACTTGATGTTTAACTTTTAATGTCTAATTTTCACTTACTTTAATAGATCTACTCATTTCAACTCTTAAACTTTCCTATTACAAAAAAAAAACATTATTAGAATTTATTGTACCAACATATATATACACATACGTAAATACACAGTAAAATAAATGTAAAAAAATTATATATTTTGCATATTATGCCACCATGTGAGCAATTTTTTTACCCTATAGTTTTCATTTATTCTTTACTAATATAATAATCGTTCAATATTACTTCGATACATTTGAAACTTCATGAAAATTTCTAAATTGAATTTAATTATCGATATTAATTGAATTTATTGCTAAATTGAATATAATTATCGAAATTAATTATTGATATTAATTGAAATTATTGCTAAATTGAATTTAATTATCGATATCAATTGAAATCATTCCTAAATTTAATTTAATTATCGATATTAATTAACATCATTTCTAAATTGAATTTAATTATTATCGATCAAAATAATTTAATTTCGTCTTTCATTTTGAACTGCTCAATGATTTTATTCCAGTTTTTTTTAAATTGTTAAACTTACTTTAAGAAACATTAGTTTATATTTCAGTTTTGTTTCTTGATCTGTATTTTGCATAAAAACAATGTTCAAAATAATGTTCAAAGTTATGAACAAAAAATTATGAAAATTATGAAAATTTATGATACAAAAGAAAATTCATAATTCATTAATTTTTATTTTTTAACAAAGCTAGTAAATTAATGTGCTTTTATAATTTTTGATTAATTTAATTGTGGTAAAATTCTTAATCTTTCTTCCATTAAAAATTTTAAGTAACATCGAAGAAAGCAATATTTATTTTATCTGAAATTGAAAAAAAAAAAAAAAATGAAACTTTTAAAAAAATATATATTCTCATTGGTTGTGAAGCTTCAGAATATTTACGAAACAAATAGTTTTATTTATTTTTATGTGAAACAATATTAACATTATAATTATAAACTATCTTTAATTATATAATTTATTGCTTATAATTTCAAAATTTTGAGTTCAACTTGTTGTTTAGCTTTCCAATCAATGTCTAATTATCACTAAGTCCTTAAATGCATCTATTCATCTGAACTCTGAAATTGTCCTATTAAAAAAGAAAATATGAATCATTAGAATGTATTACACCAACATATATCATCACTATAAAATAACAATATTTATTTTATCTGAAATTGAGAATAATAACTTCGGCACTTTTTCGTTCTTTGTGAAGCTTCAGAATAGTTACGAAACAAATAGCTTTATTTATTATTATGTGAAACAATATTAGAAGTATATTTATAATCTATCTTTAATTATATAGTTTACAACTTATAATATATTTTTTTTTAATTTTGGAGTTAAATAAACGTGCTTGTTATTTAACTTTCTAATCAATGTCTAATTGTCTAAGAACTTTAATAAAGCTATTCATTTGAATCTGAAACTTTGATAATAAAAAAAGAAAATATGCATCATTAGAATGTATTGCACCAACATATATCATCACTCAAACTTTTTATTTATCATCCACAAAAACCCTTATCGAAAAATCTTTAAAATTTTGGAATTCAACAAAAATACTTATTGTTTACTTTCCAATCAATGTTTAATTTTCACTAAGCACTTTAATAAAGCTATTCATTTGAATCTGAAACTTTGATAACAAAAAAGAAAATATGCATCATTAGAATGTATTACACCAGCATATATCATCACTCCCGCTTTTATATTTATCATCAACAACAACAAAAAAAAAAAACATCGAAAAATCTTTCCCATCGCAATTTTCCTGTTTACATCCGAACGAAACGCATAGCTACACTTCCTGTCTTCAAACACCTCATAAACGTGTCAGCCGCCGCCATTTTTTCCATTCGAGCACAAATCGTTTGTCTGCTAGTAAATTCTCGAGCACAAGAACCAGCGTTGAGAAGCACTTGAGCTTCTTCCCGGAGAGTGGATTCTTATCGATGACATATAAACAGACATGTTGCCAGATTCCAAACAACTGAAGTGGATGTGCAGGGAAGCCATCCATAAGTGATGCTTACAGGGAACAAAATGGAATTGAGTGAAACCAGACTTTGTTCTTTTGGTTGATCGTTATATTCTTTATAACATGAAAAGAATTCGAAATATAAATAAATAAATCGACTTTATCTGGGAGAGCTACGGAATATTTATTTCGACTGGAAGCATCATTGCTACTAATCGTTATTTCACAGCGGGAGAGGGCTTTTAATCTTATCAGGGTTTTTACATCACTTACATCGTAATTTACGCTTCTCCCTGACTCTTTTATCAGAATATTGACGCCCGTTTCCTCGGCGCCATTTTTTAAAAATATTGTGTCTATTGAAGTAAAGTGCGAATGACAACTTGCAGAAGCATTGATGGACGTTGGGATTTAGATTGGCACGTGCTGATCTATTAAATGGGTTCCTTGACATGGTCCATTAATTTAATAAAAGTTTATGTTAGGTCTATTTTTAAGAATTCTATATTTGTCCTGTTGTTCATAAAATTGAAAAATATGTTATTGGCAATGAATTTCCACAGATTTTATCATCAATGACAATAAAAAAAAAAAAATGTCAGCCATATTTAAAAAATTTTAGACACTCGAAATAATAAAAATATTTAAGTATTTTAACAGTGTTTCAACCAGTTTCACTTTAAAAACAACACTTTTTCCAAAGATATTACGCATATTTTAATCAACTTCTTTTCAATTTTGGAACATGCATAGATTGTTACATTATTTTGCAATATATATATATCATCGCCAAGTGTACATTAAATTGCCTTACGAACAACCACTTCAGGAACATTAAAAGGAATGTTTAAATTTTATAGAATGAAATTTAAACTGCATGTATTTATTTTTAATTAATATTTCTAATAATTCTTAAGAATAGTTTAACTTGTAAAAATGTGATATGCAATAGTATTTTAACAACGTTACAATCAGTTTCAGTTTAAACAACACATTTTCCAAAGGTATTACAAATATTTTAATGAAGTTCTTTTCAATTTTGGAACATGGCTAGATTTGGTACATTATACTGCAAAAATATTGTCGTCAAGTGTGTATATTAAAATACCTTAATTAAATTAATTAATTAATAACCAATTTAAAACAAGCCTTTTTCTAAAGATATAACAAATATTTTAATAAAGTTTCTTCCAATTTTTAGAACATTCATAGACGTGGTGCATTATTCTGCAAAAATGTTGTCGCCAAGTGTGTAGATTAAATTACCTTCCGAAAAAACACTTTAAGAACATTGAAATGAATGTTATTTTATAGATTGAAATACAAACTTTATGTATTTATATTCAATTAATAATTTTAATAATTCTTAAGAATAATCTGACTTGGAAAAAATAATGAGATATAATAATATTTTAACAGCGTTGCAACCTGTTTCAATTTAAAACAACACTTTTTCCAAAGATATTAGAAATATTTTGATCATGTTCTTTAAATTTTGGGACATGCATAGATTTGGTACATTATTCTGCAAAAAAAAAATATCGTCGCCATGTGTGTAAATTAAATTACCTTAATTAATTAAATTAATTAATAACGATTTTAAAAAAATTTCTAAAGATATTACAAATATTTTAACAACATTTTTTCCAAAGATATTACAAATATTTTAATCAAGTTTCCTTCAATTTTGAGCATGCATAGATTTAGTTCAATTATTCTGCAAATATATATTGTCGCCAACTCTGTAGATTAAGTTACCTTCCGAACAACCACTTTAGGAACATTGAAATGAGCATTATTTGATAGAATGAAATTTGAACTATATGCATTTATATTTAATTAATATTTCTAATAATTCTTAAGAATAATTTGACTTCTAAAATATGTGATAAAAATTCAAATGCTATGAAATTTTTATAAATTGAAAAGGGGAAAAAAAGTACTCTATAAAATCTATTGCGTATTGATTTTAAAGTTTTATTTTACAAAGGGATTATGTTACATTATATTACTAATTTTATAGATTATTGGGCTCAATATGTAAAAACGTAAATAAAAACCAAAAAAGTAATATAAAAAAAATGTTTTTTAAGTCAATTCCTACTTAGGTCAAAAAAGAAAAATTTTATTATAGTTACTTTTTAGTTAAAATTTCCATCTTACATCTGGCGCCATCTATTGGTAGATGCATGCAACTTAAATCTAAAAAAAACTAAAATTTATTAATTAAATTTAATTGATGAATTAATGTTTGAAAAAACTGTATTAACATCAAGTGTCATCCACTACAAGTTCAAATACATTTGTTTAAACTTGAGTGGAGGAATAAAAAGTATTTTATCAACGATTGAAAATTTGAACAAGATATGGGAGAGTGTGAACTAATAGTAGGAATTGAAAAAGCAGCAAGAATAAAGGAAGTGGTTATAAAGATAACATGATTTAATTCCTTAGTTGAAATGAGAAATATCAAATAAATACAGACAGACAAACATACATACAAACATTCTAATTATAGTATGCAATACAAAAAATTAGGCTTACATATAATAATTTCTATTGAAAAGTAAAAAGGATACGTGATTATTGAGATTACTATAGAATCTAAAATTATTTAAATAACCTAAAATTTCTTAAATTTACTTTATTAAAAAAAAAATTCCTATTTTGAATTTTAAAATTAAAATACAGCATTAATTTTTTTTTAATTAAAAAAAATATTTTTTTCCTTTAATTGAATATTCTCCATTTTGAATTCAAAAAAAATCAATTTTTTTTTTGCGCATGTTATGTCTGCCACTAATAAACCATATTATAAAAATATAAAATATAAAATTAAAAAAAAAAAGAATTGTTAAATAATAAATTTATTAAATTGATACAGAAAAATGCTATAAATAATTCATAGCAAATGTGAATCATTCATCTTTGAGATTAAAATAAATCATTAACGAAGTCAAACATTCATAAGAATCCTAATAAAAACTTTCAGTTCAAGGATATTGCCAATTTTACTAACACAAGAAGAAAAAAATAACTATCATTCATTTTATAATAAAGCTGACTTTTCAATAATTGAACATGATTGTTCATGTTCCTTGAAGCTCTATCAATTCATCTATTCTGAGGTTTATTTTCCACTATTGATTACTTTTATAAAAAGTATTTAATGCTATTTTTAATCCCATTTTTTTTTCGTCTACTGTACAGCTTATGGTACAGAGAATTATGGGAAGCTTATACAAAAAAGGTTGATGTTTTAAAATAGCATGTCTTTTTATAGGTTTCCTTATTTAGCCAAAAAGGTGGGTTGGCTTGATGTTTGGCATAGAATGTGAGCCATGCGTGAGGTTCTGAAAAGGGACAGTTTTAGCTCTAATGTGAGGGATCTAGAAGCCAATCAAATGTAACAAGACATTCTTCAAAGACTAGCAAAACATACATCTCTATGGATACATTGCAAAAGGATGTTTTTATAAGGTATCCCCCTATAAAGAAGCAATTATTTATTTTTTATGGCAACAAAAATTTTATTTAGAATACTATTATTACTTGAGTTGAATTGATAAAATTAATTTATATCTTTTCATCCTCATCCTCCTTTTCATCCTCCTTTTTGCAAATAGAAATCCTAAACTGGAAGCAGTTTTTAATACATAATAAACTGGCAAATATAACCCAGTGTTGCCAGGCTTCAAAGAATATAACATTTTAGTTTGGTAAATTTTTTCAAGAAAAAAATAACTGTGGAAATAAGAGAAAATTTCAATAGCAAATGAAAAATATCTGATGATTAAAAATTATTTAAATGACGAAAAAATTTAATTTAATTAATTGAAAATTGTGAAAGAAAAATTATTTTGACAGCACTATTTATAAATATAAAGAATTTAGAATGTAAAAAATAATTATTAAACCTTTTATATTATAACATTTTTGACAAAAAAGTTATTAGAACAAAAGCAAAATCACTATTTCTTCTATTTTCTTGACTTTGAATTTAAATTTATATTTTTCAATCGGCCCTCAACTATGTTTTATCGATAATCATTATCAATATAACATCGCTAAAAAATGCACCAAAATGATCAATGGAAGGTTGATAATGACTATTTTGACATTTAGTGATTTATGCAATAGTGTTTTTAAAAATACTTTTCTAAACATTAGTAAAAATACTTAAAATTGATTTAAGATTATTATTGCTGTTATCACTCTTCAATAGAAAAATCAATTCCCTTGCAATGCCGCTTCAAAAATACAGAGAACGACTCTCAAAAGGGTACGAAGTACTTTCACGAGACAACATTAAACATCTTAAGTAAAGTAATTGGTTAAATTAGAAAAGCAATTCAACAAGAAAAACTAAAAGAATGATATGAATAAAAACTAAAGAGTTCTTGCTGGTATTACATCTTTTGAAAAAATAATTAAAATCAAGGCCAATCAAAAAATTTACCACCAGTGTTATTTAAATGTTTGATACGAAAAATTAAAACCTTTTTATTAATTATCATTACTTTAAAAATATTCATCAAATAACAAAAATAAGTTTCATCAAGTTATTCTTTCAATCAAAAGCTAGTCAAAAGTTTAATCAAAATCTATAGTTTAATCAAAAGTTAATTTTTAGTAATATCTTGGCTATTTTAATTTTATCTAAAAGAATCTATTTATTTATCACATATATAAATTAAAAACTAAATAAAGCTGAAGTAACACCCAGTTTAATAACAGAAAAGCGCTAAGAGCCATGACAACATTTTCTCTTGTTAACTGGGGCTCAAAAAGAAATTCTTGCCTTACAGCATTACTTGCAATCCAGGCATCCATTCACATTCAACAACTTGGTTTCCTAACTGTGTGCTGAAACAAATCTGGAATATTATCTCCTAATTAGAAACCTATCCGAATTCTGACAACGAAAACTACACAATTTGGAAACGAAAAGATTAACTTACCAAAACGCAAATTTTTCGAAAGACAACTTTAATTCTTTTCCTCAAAAATGCAAACCCTTAAAATCAGAGAGAGAGAGCCCATTTAAACTTTTGGCTGGCAGAAGAGTAACATCGGAATTTCTAATCACGCCTCCAACAATTCAGTGAGAGAATAACACAGAACCAAAACACAAAAATAAACGTTCGGCGGGAAAAAGTTAATCGCAGGCGCACAAAAGATTGTTATGGTAGATGCCTGAGGGGCATTACTCCGACAATTAGCCAAGGATTAATGTCCTTCCCAGAGCATGGTTCTGGGACCATGGGAATCAGTTGGGAAACTTCGGATATCAATCTGAGGGGTGGATCTCCTCCCCCCCTCCACCCCTTTGCTTTTGATTCCTCCACAGAATTCAGGAGGATCGTTTGAATGGGAGGTATTTGTTTAACTCGTTGAATCGACTCGGAGATCAGAGTTGTGTCAGGGAGTTGGAATAATTGGCTGTCAAGAGAGGCGTTTGAGGTGACTTTTGGTTCCTTTTAAAGCTGGAGTCACTCTCAGAGGAGTGAGGGGTGCAGTGGTTATGGTATTGGTTAGAGAAATCTAAATGAATTATGTTAATGATTTAATAAAATTAATTATTTATTATGATTGCTTATTTATATTATAAAATTATTATGATGCATTAAATTAGTTGTTGTTTGGTTAGTTCTGTGTAAAATACATAATTTCTGCGTGGTTATTTCTAATTTATATGAGAATTCTCGCTCTTCTAAGATTAGATAAGAATAATATATTGTAAATCAAGATGTTAGTCAAGCTATATTTGATTACATAGACTACTTCTAGATCTAACCGCTTGGATGATGAGTTCACTGGACAACTTAAGTCTTTGGAACAGCGATTAAAGTTCATAGTAGGTAGACTAAGAAAATAGGTAAAGTATCAAAAATTTCATTTACGTATATGACGATTTCTCTGCGGTAACTGTCTGTTGGTTAATTTTCGGTTTGTAAACAATCTCAGATCTGATCCTTCGACAGTGCTCTTAGGTCCTCAGGACACCTGTCTTACCTCTTCTTCATTATGAAGACCGTGTTTGGTTCCCGCCTTCCTCCAGGTAGACTCAACTATATCAGGACAATGCCCCTCAGGTCTTTAACATCGTTCTCAGATCCTGTATCAATTGTCTCCTAATTTCCATCTCTATTTGGATATTCAAATATTTATATAGATATATATTTCAAATATTTCTTCTTCTTCTAATACTGCCAACAATCCATTTCGTTGACAGCTTTTTTCACTTCGTCATGTCACAGATTTAATTCATCATGTTTATCATCTCCATTGGTGTAATTTCCTCAACACTCCATTGTTCTTTTTCTTTCTCATTTCTTTTCTTTTTTTTCAATTCCTTCTATTAGCTCACACTTCTGCCTATATATCTTGTTCAAATTTTCAATCGTTCATAAAATACTTTTTATTCATCCACTCAAGTTCAAATACATTTTTTTTTAACTTGTAGTGGATGATACTTGATGTTAATACAGTTTTTTCAAATATTAATTCAGTAATTAAATTGAATTAATTAATTTTAGTTTCTATTTAGATTTAAGTTGCATATATCTACCAATAGATGTCACCAGATAAACTTAAAAATATGAATGAAAATTATTTATAAAAGACTTTCTGCATTATAGTGAAAAAAAGTAGGAATTGACTTTAAAAAAAAAAATTTATATTACTTATTTATGTTTTGCACGCACGATTGAGATTGTTTTTAAATGTATGGTTCTTATATTTGTTAGCTGAATTGAATACGCTAAAAATCACTGTATTACAGGAAATATATTAAAATTAATAACAATCGTATACTGCAATATTTAAAAAATTGTTTTTAAATGCATGTCAACACGACGAAAGAAAAGTTTAGCTAGCTAACTTCACTTGGTGTGTGGTACGGTCATTGCGAAAACGAGAAGATTTGTTAAAGATAGGGCAAAGAGCTTCGCATCGACTGATAGACTGTTTATGTGAAATTTCCTTGCTTCTGTTACACCTAACATTCTTCTCGGAAGATCTCTCCACATCATTCAAGGGACCTGAATGGCCGAGTGGCTAGCGCTCTGGCGCTCGGTACCACAGGTTTCGGGTTCGAGTCCCGGCAGTGCCATGGATGTTTGTAGTGGTTCGGAATCCACTTTAAACCGTAGGTCCCGGTCTGTTTATCCTAAAGTGTGCACAAGATGACCGTAGAGCGACAAACCAAACCACATCATTCTAGATCAGGGGTGGCCAACCCAAATGATCTTGCGGGCCACTTTGGAAATGCATCATAACTCCGCGGGCCGCATATAAAAGTATATCTCTCCATATTAGATTTAAACTCACTTTGGGGGTGAAAAACTTAATGAGTCATTATTTTGGTGTTTACTATTATTTTCACATGTAAGCATCGATAATATAATAATAATGATATTAAATGCACAATGTAAAGAAATACATAACACTAAAAATGAAATATTAAAAATATATAAATATAAACGAAATAAAAAAATGAAATCATTAAAAAATATTCATTTTACTAGTGCGATTTTTGTTTGGGCAGCAAGAATATTATTTTAAAAATCAAAGTTAATTTTTCTCATAATTTCCACAATTAATTTTGAAATATATGGATGCACAAATAATGTATTTTTTAATACATTGGTTTTCACTACTTTGACCATTAAAAAATAAATAAATTTTGTAAAAGTGTAATAAATCTCACCGGCCGCTAAAATATTCAAGGCGGGCCGCGGAGTTGGCTACCCCTGTTCTAGATGATCACACAGATGATTTCTAGATGTAAAAAAGAAATGATATTTATCATAAAAATGTTCGCAAATTAGTGGATTCATTAATCCTAGAGTACCGATGTCCTGCAAAAATATTTTAAATGAGTAACTTCTATTTAACATAATATAAAAAATTATAGTAAATTCTTTTTTTTTCACTATATTGCAGAAAGTCCTTTATAAATAATTTTCATTCATTCTTTTAAGTTTATCTGGCGTCATCTATTGGTAGATATATGCAACTTAAATCTTAAAAAACTAAAATGAATTAATTATATTTAATTACTGAATTAATATTTGAAAAACTATATGAACATCAAGTGTCATCCACTACAAGTTCAAAATAAATGTATTTGAACTTGAGTGGATGAATAAAAGTTATTTTATTAACGATTGAAAATTTGAACAAGATATATCTAGGGAGAGTGTGAGCTAATAGAAGGAATTGAATAATTAAATAAAATAACATTGTATTTTTATGTAAATTATTTACATTTTATAAAAAAAAAAAACTTTCTAGTTATTTAATTATATTCTACTTTGTATCGAAATTTTATTTATTTGAATACTATAATAATTCCTCCTGAAAATCGATAATTTAAAGTAACAGTGAAAAACTTTACATAAAAAAAAAAAATCATTTGCAATGTATCGATTTTTTTTCCATGCTCACAGTCATCAAGACTTCCTCTGCCATTTCTCAAAGTATTCAACCAGACTTATCTTCATTCTGCAACGCGAATTGAAAATCCAGGATCCAAATGACAAATTGCAATTGATTAAATCGAAGGAAAAAAAAAAAAAGAAACTCAACATTCTTCTTCAAGCTTTTCAAACTGAGTAGATACTTTCCTTCTCCGATTTCAAATTGATGCTTGGGGTCCCACCGGACTGCTTCTACGATTTAGAACCTTTCAGAGATTTCAATCCAGGCTCAAAAGACCTTGAAGTTTACAAACTACCGTTAAGCGAGACCAGGTTGCTTAAACAAAAGTATCCGCGTCAATTAAATGTACTTCAATTGAACTAGAGACAATCTGTGGCTCCCTAGATACTACATGGAGTAAACGATTTACCTCTTTCCGATTATTTAAGCTTCTTTTTTCGAACTCAAGCCGCTGCCTGTTTTGAACCAGGCGATTTGGGACCAGGAGTTTTTTTGCTTGGTTGAACACTGTTTGACTTGTTCTGATTTTAAGGCGTTAATTCTTTGTTCATGAATTGTTGTTAATTGTTTGGTATGTCGATCGCTGTAATGTAATTCGAATACAAAAATTGTTTTTCATGTTTTATTCATTGGTTCAGAGAGATATTTCAAAGAAAAAAAAATTTTTAAATAAATGAGGAATTTCATTTATCATAAAATCGATAATATTTATTTTTTGTGTTGAGTGTGGAGCGACGTGGTGATTAGGGCAATAGGTTTTTTTTTTCTTGAAGAAATTGAGTTTGACACCAAATACTTGAATCTATGCCAATTAAAATGAGTAAATAATCTTATAGTCTGAGAAGACACAAGGGAAAAAAATATTGATCTTCAAAATTATATTTGCAATCTTAAGTTGTCCTGGTTAGAGGTATGTTTGATTTGGTTTGTCGCTCTATGGTCATTTAGTATGCACACTTTAGTCCAATTAGGCAGGTACTTACAACTTAACGTGGATTCTGAACCACTTACAAACATCCATGCTACCGCGAAGACTCGAACCTATAGCCTGTTGTAGTAAAGGGCCATCAGGCCGCCCTGATTAGAGCATTTTTAAGTTAAGAAGAATAAAATGGAGAAGAATGGAAGCAATGCTGAATAAAAATTTGAAAGCATTATATGGTGTTCTTTACAGGTAAAAAAAAAGTTGTCAGTAGTGAAAAATATACAAAGTTGAATTTTCCTTATACTTCCTAAAATATATTCTTAATAAATAATTATTATTACTTTAATTGAAAAATTGAAAACGTTTTAACAGTTTAACAAAATTTTTTTACATTGAAACTCAAAAATTATACCATAAAATTTTCTTCTAAGTAACTTTTAAAATAAACTTATGAAATAACTTTGAATTATGTAGTATGTAATCATTACAGATTAATAAAACAAATTAAAGTTTACTTACTCAAAAACTATTACATAAATAACACCACACAATGAGGAAAAATCTATTTTTCATTGAACGATAATCAGTTATATCAGTTTATAAATCAGTTAAATCTATTTTTCATAATCGATTATCAGTTAATCAAATATATTAAATTACTTTAATTTAAGTCTATAAAATAGAATTAAATGTAAGTAATTGATCTATATTTTATAGATTTAGTGAATTTGAAATTTAATAGATAACCTAAAGTGTTCTCTTATGATGATCATTTAAAGTTTCCTCCTTTAATGAATATAAGAGATGCTCACTTACTACATGAGTTTTTTCTTATAATAATGTATTAAATAAAAAAAAATTCAGATAAATATATTAAATTGATACTTCAAAGAACTTTCTCTATTCTTAAAAATAGATTATCTTTAATTTATTTATTATGAACATTTGAGTTCTAAATTGTTGTTGTGTTTATTTGTTTTTGTATAAGATAATACCTTAAGACTGAAATTAACTAATAAATTCGAAAATCTTTTTAACAAAATTTTTTTCACCGTAACGAAAAATTAATTCCTTGAGACTATAGCCTCAGGTAAATATAAAAAAGAGAGATATCAACATTTTTGCTTTTAAAACAATGGTTTAAATCAGATGTGTGAATAAATATGATTCACATTAATTTCATTCTAAGCCTTAAAAGGATTTAACATTGAATCTATTCACTAGGTTTCTCCAAGAATCAACCATTTTTGGTATATTTATACTAAATATTATTCTTTAACTATCAAATTTATATTTGAAATAGCGATTTTGATTTTTATTTTCTTAGTTTTATACATTATATAGTTAATAATAGTTCATAAAATATCAAATCAAATAATTGGAAATGTAGAACAGAAATAATATATGCCCCAATAAAATAATTTAAGTGAAAAATGTAGGAAAAAGTAATTGATGTTTAACGGAATTCGCCTAAATGCATTTAATGATATATTGCAAGTTTTCATGACAATGATTACTTACATGTAAGTTTTCTATTTTTAGAAAAGTATTTCATAATACATTATTTTATTTCAGACTTCTAACTATATACATTCCCATTCTTGTTCGTATTTCTATTTCTTCTTTTTTTCATAAAAAAAAAGGATATGTTGTTCATTAATCATTTTGAGTCTCAAAACATGGTGGCCATCAAAATGAGTAAAAGATCAAAAATTAAGAAGAAATCGCAGATCTAAAATTAAAAAGTATATTCATAGACTAAATGGACATTTTTATCATTCTATTTTGGATTTTCTTTTTGTATTTTTCTTTAAGCTAAGTACATGTCAGCTTTAACATGTAAGTTCTATTTGAAAAGATTCAGTTCATTTCAGAAGTAATTCCATTTACCAGAACCTTTTAAATCCACTAGATTCTATTTTCATCTGATGAATTACTCAAAATCCTTTAGTCAAACAGCAATATGGTTATTTGCATTTAATAAATTATTTTTTTATTTGGCCACAATATATTTTAAACTTGTAAGTTTAATTTTTAAAACATCTGGATTTCATAAACTTATTAATTTTGGTACTTAATCAATTACAAAAAAAAAAAAAAAAGAGACTATGCATCTCCAAAGGTATTCAGTTCACTTCAGTTCATTGTCTTACATGGACGGCTTCTTTCACAAACATGTTTTGAATTACGTTCATTATAAATTATAAAGAATATAATTCTAAACATTGTATTATCTTGGCCATCTTTACAAAAATTAAAAATCATATTACAAAAATTGCAAGAAATTAAAATAGAGGACATAATAACTAGTGTTTTACTCAAATTTCAATAATTTGAAATATATTTTTCATTATTTTTGAATAAGAATTAAGGAAAGCCATTCTTATATAAACAATTTTTTAACTTATATCTTTTTCTACTACTACTACTATTAAACCACACCACATCATTGTGCCTAGAGCTGAGTTGCCCTTATACAGTTTAAGAATGATGTAGGTGAGAACTCTGGCTGGGCTCCGTGACGTTCTACAGTCCTATTAGATCGGGACTTACAGCTTAAAGTCGATTCCGAACCACCAACAAACATGCATGGCACCACTGGGAATCGAACCCGAAAACCTATGGCACCACTTTTATCTTCTAAAAAATGTATTAAACAAAAGTGAAATTTTTATTTTGTGACCATTTAAAAGTCCGGCCAGGTGAAAGTTTTAAAAATTATTTATCTAATTTTTATTAGAGCTTAATTGTTTATTAAAAACACCCCCTGATTACAATATTATCATTTTTTTCACAAATGCTCCAAATGTTTAGATAAAAAAATTAAAAATATATATTTACGTTATTAAAAATAAAGTATATGAGTTTAAATACTTTACTTAAAAACTAAATATTGTTCAATTCTTAGAGAATTATAATATTATGCTTAAAAAATTATCTTGAAATATTTCATAAATTTAATCATGTGAAATTCTTAAGTAGGAGAAAGATAAATTAAGAGGCTTTTATATGACATAAAAATGATAAAACCAGCTTTAAAAAATAAAAATAGAAAATTAGATTTGAATTATTTTGTTTAGATACTCATAAATATTATTCATTTTATGCCCTTTTTTCATTTTCTTTTTATTCACTGGGCTTAGGTAATTTTTTTTTCCAGCTGAAAGGTTTATTATTGAATGCAATACACTTTTTCATTTCGAATCATTTTACATAACAAAACATTTAAATCTTTTTTATTAGCTCCAGAAATTCAAATTGAGTAAACACATTTTCAAAATGATACTGATTATTATTTTTTTTTTTTTTTTTTAATGTATTTGTGTATTTCTTTTGGTATGTGTCTTTTTACATATATTTATTCAAGATAGAACACAAAATAATGTTTAAAGAAAAAAAAGCAAAATATTTTGAAAAGAAATATGCTTATCAAATAATATATACTTTCATAAAAATGTTTGAAAATACAAAAGCTGATTAAAAAGGAAAATAATTTACAAAATTACAAAAAAAATTAAATAATCGAGGATTATTTTCAAAAGAAAATTTTAATCGAGCTTTTTCAATGACTTTAAAAAAGATAAATATTCGTTAAATTTATTATATAAACATTTTACATTTTTTAAATAAAATAAGTAATTATTCTAATAATGAAAAATATCAAATATATTTTTATCCTTTTGTAGCGAAATTCCCTTTTATGTATTTAAAAAGCCGAACGTATTTTACTAATAGATGAATGTATAATTTTATCATTTTTTTTAAGGCAATAAATTTTCTAACGTTGAATGTTACAAAAAAAAATTAATACTTTTAATTAATCTAGATTATATCAATAAATTTTATTTGCACAAGATGCATTAAATGCATTTTAAAATGTGCATTTATATCAAAATGCGCTTTGAAATTACCAATTTCAAATATGTATTTAATATAAATAATAATAATTTTTCAAAGAAATACTATATTACATATAAAAATATTATTTCATATTACTATTCACATTTTAGAATGAAATGTCTTGTGAAATAAATTAAGAATACTTTTTTTTTTCCTTATCCCACTTGTTAGACAGCAACATCTAGACCAGGTCCAATAATGAGGAAGGGGGGGAGATTAATGTTGGGATAGAGCACCCGTAAGAAGTCTGACTTAGCTCCGTAACGCTAAAGAATGAAGAAGGGGTTAAGGGCTTTTAGTGGAACTACCTCGCATTTGCGTATTGTATGGAAGAAAAACCCGTAAAACTCCCACCAGGCAGTCCGACTAACGTGGCAAAGAGGCTGGACTTCACAAATGCCATCGAGTTTGCTTATTTTTTGAAACAGTGTCTACAACAACGTCATCAGTGGATTGAACCTCCCCTAATGTTCACCAGCGGCTCGCGTAGCCACTGAACGCCGATTCGTGCAAGAATACTTTAAAAACGTTAATAAATATCAAATTATGTTTTAAATTGTCTTTCCATCAAAATTTTTTAACCAGTTAAGCCTTGCTTCATATGTATAACTGCAAATATTTCAAAGGCATAAAATGTTTCTGCTGAACAGTACCAATTTGAAAAAAAAAAAAAAGGCTTTTGCACAGATGGGATTAACACTAGTAATTATTTCGCATAAACTACATAATTTCACACTAAATTCTTTAATAAAAAAATTCAAGAAATTTAACATGCATCTAAATATATTTCTTTTTTCAATTTCTTCTATTAGCTCACACTCTCCCTATATTTATCTTGTACAAATTTTCAATCGTTCATAAAATATTTTTTTTATTCATCCACTCAAATTCAAATACATTTTTTGAACTCGTAGGGGATGACACTGGATGTTAATACAGTTTTTTTTTTTCAAATATTAATTCAATAATTAAATTTAATTAATTAATTTTAGTTTTTTTTTTAGATTTAAGTTGCATGTATCTACCAATAGATGCCGCCAGATAAACTTTAAAAAATTGAATGAAAATTATTTATAAAGGACTTTCTGCAATATAGTAGGAAAAAAAGTAGGAATTGACTTTAGAAATTTTTTTATATTAATTGTTATTATAAAAATCATACTTCAGTACACAAAAGAAATATGGAAAAGTATTTCTTATTGTATTACAGTACATGAAAGTATATCACGCATTCAAAAACATAAATTTCACATAAAATTTCCTACGAAAATAAGGATTTTTTCAAGTCATATAGCTTCGTATTTATTTAAAAGAACATTCATTGATAACTGTCTGATTTGTGATTAAAAACAATTTTGAATGAAGTTTTTCTTATTCTTTTATCAAGAACAATTGCATTTGTAATAAAATATTTCAAGCCATTTCCAAAAAGAATTTTTCCCATATTTGCTTGATAAATGTTTTTCAAACTGTTATGTGAAATGATATGCATATTGTGTACAACGGATTCTATCTTCAAGAAATTTAAGTGAAAAAAAAAAATTTTATTTGAAATTACAAAAAATTCCCATCTTCTTATTAATCACAAGTTCATACTTCAAAAAAATTCGATACGAATATAATGAATTATTTTGCATTGCAATTTTTTATTATTATTACAAAACAAAGATGAGAATGTATGTTTATTATATGTAAAAATATCGCTACAAAAATTTTCATCGTATATATTTTATCTTTCTATATATATATATATATATATATATATATATATATATATATATATATATATATATATATATATATATATATATATATATATATATATATATATATACATTTATATATATATATATACATATATTTATTTATTTATTTATTTATTTATTTATATTTTTATGTATTTATATATATACTCATATTTTCATATTTATCATATGAAAATATGAGCTCATATTTATTGCTTTCAAATTTTTCGTTTTATTTAAAATATATATATATATAGAAAGATAAAAAGATATTTGCTGAAGTTTCTTGAAGATAAAATGGATTGTAATATGAATAAGTGTACACCATTTCAAGGGCCTGATGGCCGAGTGACTAGCTCTCGGTGCCGCAGGTTTCGAGTTCAAAACCCGGGAGTGCCATGGATGTTTGTAGTGTTTCGAAATTCACTTTAAACCGTAGGTCTCAGTCTAATATTACTGTGTAGTGTTGGGCGCAGGGCTGATAACCTTACTTCGTACAAAAGAAAGCATCTCCTGCCTCGAAATTTGCCAGTAGGCAAGACGGCCTTAGTCCATCATTAGGTTGTTGGGCCAATGAAGAAGAAGAAAATACATCATTTCACATAATTAGCTAATATATGAAATGATGCCTACAAATGCCTATTATTTATTAAAATTGTATAAAAAATCTAGGTTTTATCTGCTATAATAATTATTGAAATATAAATTAATTTAAATCACGATTTTTTTTGTATACATTTCTTGAAAAACTAAGTATTTATATTTATCCGCAATTTCATATGCTAAAAGCAGTGATCATTTTAGAATAGATGATATAAAGTTTAATAAATAATGTATAGTTTATCGAACACAAACCACATAATAAATAACAGTTCAAAATATTTATTCCATAACTTTATTCAAGGAATTTAGAAATTAATCAAATTCCTTTCAAGAAAACTTGACATTAGTAAAAAATTTTTTTGAAAATGGCTTGAAATATTTTGTTACAAATGCAATTGTTCTTGACAAAAGAGTATTAAGAATTTGAATTGAAAAAAACATCATTCAAAATTGTTTTTTAATTTTATGTTGTTTTTTATTTTTGAACTTCATCTAAGACGAAAGTGAAAGACAAGAAAAAATGTTTAGAATCCAATATCATTACTTTTTACATACTATAATTAACTAAAATTAACTATAATTAATTAAATTTTTAGTTCTTCATCAATTTAACATTTTTTTTTTTTTTTTTAGATTTCGAAGTTTGGCAAAAAAAGAAATAAAAGACAAGAATAAAAGTTTTTAAATCTTAATAAAAATTTTTTTATATAAATTATTACTAAATGAAAATTAACATTTTTTAAACTGTAAATCAATTAAGATTTTTAATTTTAAATAAATTAATTTTTGATTTTAATTTTAAATTTAAGATTAACATTATAATTTTTATTAAGATCTTTAAATTTTAAATTTAAGAAACACGCATCATTCTTTGCTAGTGTATTTTTTATTACAATTTATAAAAATTCAAATAGCTACTATGCATATTTTAAATACATCTTAATTATTAATAATACTATTTTTTAATCAGATGATTACTATAGATATTTTTTGAAGATAAAAATTAATTTTTAAAGACATGAGGTTTAAAATTATATTACAAGTATATATACCTTTTTAATGAGATGCCAATTTACAAAAAATTATTTTTACACTGAAAAGAAAATTGAAATATTATACTAAAATTTATTTATAAAAAATATATATATTTTTTAAACATACTAATTAAATATATATTATTTAATCTTCTCTAATTCATTAAAAACTTGAACAAGACATAATTTAAAGAACTAATTAATTTTAACTGTTAAACAAAAAATTGATATCTTAGTTAAATTGCAGCATAATAATGAATATATTTTTTTAATTATTCCTTTTTTAATTACAGTGATTATTTAGCAAAAAAGCATACAAAGATTAATTTGACTTTTTATTATTATTATCTACTGATTAACAATACTGTTTGCAATTTTTTATTCATACGATACGAACTACATTTTTTAAAACAAAATTCAAAGGGAAACAGAAATAATCCATACAAATCTGTTTTTGATTCCCAATTATAATCTTATTTCGAATGGTTTTTTTTTAATAAAAAAACAGAACTTGAAATAAAAGGTTTTGATTTGCGTTCTAGCAATAAAAAATTTTTAAAATTTAACTATAACTCCGTGTAATATAGTTTTTCTTTACGTTTCGAATTTCGTTTGCTTAATCGGCCATCAAATAACTGTAATCGCCCTTAAAAGCGAGAGCTTTCGAACATATTAATTATGAAGAAAATCGAATTAATTATTTTTTGAAAAGGAGCTTTTTCGAACGTTTTTTTTTTTTTTTTTTATAACAGAAGAGAAAATATAATCTAGCAGAAAAACGTGTCGCCAAAGCTTTGAACTGAGGAGCAACCTATCAATTAAATTGTTGTAATTTACAGTGAAAACATTTTCATTCAATTGCTTGAGGAAATAACCTTTCCATTTCTAGTAATAGGTTTTTACAATTTATTTATTTATTTTTTTTTTTACTATTGCTGTTGTTGTCGATGCTACGGTTAGCTGTACGATTCGAGTTCGCTATTAAAAAGTTCGGCATTGTTAGTCCTAATGACTTCTCCCAGTAATTAAAATGTTTTCCTTTTTAGAATCAACTCTGTATTCAAAGCATCGTAATTGTTGCAAAACTTCGAAATGGAACAAGAATTTTTTTTTTTTTTCAAAAATAAAAACATAACACTTTAAAAAGATATTGGAGCGTTTAGTTTCTTAATGAGACAGAAATTATTTTGTTGGCGGATACATAAATTCCATTTGTGGAGAGAATTTGAATGAAATATGTGCAAGCTCCAGAATAACGGCCATTGGTATGCGAAGGAAACCATTAAAATGTTTCGCTTTGTTTATATGTTTTCTTCGGATTAGACTTCCAAAATGGTGCTTTAAAAGGATTCGCTGTTATTTTGACTGTAACTGCAGTAATCAGTACAGCCCCGTCTAGTTAAATGGATACATTTAGTACATAAACTAAACATATCAAAACAAACACTGGTAAAAACCACGTTCTTATTAAGCCAGAAGTATATTGTTGAAAACTGAAATATGGAGTTTTTTTAATTGATTAGTTTTATTCTTTTGTCCATCGTTCTGATATTATTTGTAATATTTGATAATTATTATTACGATATTTATTTACAAAGGAGTAAATATATTTGAATTAAAATTAAGCATCAATTAAATACTATACAATGACCAGCTTGAACCAACTCTTTGAAGTCATGTACAATATATATGGAGGTATTATAATTCTTATTCAATTAGGTATCATATCGTCATATGTTTTTCTAGTATAGAATTTATAATCACATTTAAACTAAGGATATTCAATTAGGTATCATATCATCTACACTCAAGAGCCAAAACATTATGACCACCTGTCAATAACGAGTTGGCCCACCTTTGGCGCGCAACACAGCTTCAACCCGCCTTGGCATGGATTAATACCACCGCTGAACACCAGTTAAATACCACTTCCACCTGATCACGTGCCTTCCACGTCATCCAGACGAGTTCATTGCAAAATGTAGGGGTGGTCATAATGTTTTGGCTCTTGAGTGTATATCATATCATATATTAAATTAATTTAATTCTTTATCTACCATCATTCAGACTTTATTGAGATTTGATAATTATTATTATCATATTAAATTATAATGCATAAATATATTTAGTTTAAAATTATGCATCAATTCTATACTATACAACGACCAGGTAAAGAACTCCTTGTACTCATGTACAATATATATGACGTATTATAATTCTTAATCAATTAGGTATCATAATATTACATACAATAAATCATTATGCAATAGGATTTGAAAAGTAATCTTACAATCACATTAAAACTATTGTTAATCACTAAGGTATCATATGATATGATACCTAACTGAATAAGAATTATAATACCATCATATATATTGTGCATGACTTCAAGGAGTTCTTTAGTTGGCCATTGTATAGTATAGAATTGATGCATAATTTTCAACTAAAAATATTTATGCACTTACAAGGAAATATCATAGCAACAATAATAAGATTTTACATTTGCGGTTGTCAAAAGTTGCCATTTAGAGTTCAATATTTAAAAAAGAAATAATAATTTTTAAATTCTGCATCTCAAGGTTACATATTTATTTTAATATATTAAATTAATATAATTCTTTATCTGTCATTCAGGCTTTATTAAGATTTGATAATTATTGTTATGATAATTTCTTGTAAGTGCATAGCTATCTTTAGTTTAAAATTATACATCAATTAGATACCATACAATGGCCAACTAAAGAACTCTTGAAGTCATGTACAGTATATATGACTGCATTGTAATTCTTATTCAATTAGATATCATATCGTCATACATTTTCTAAAAATTTCCAATGTTACATACTAAATCATTGTGAATTGAAAAGTAATCTCATAATCACATTAAAACTACTTATATTCAATTAGGTATCATATGACATGATATCTAATTGAATAAGAATTATAATACCGTCATATATATTGTGCGGGACTTCAAGGAGTTGGCCATTGTATAGTATATAAGGAGGTATAATTTTAAACTAAAGATATTTATGCATTAATGATATTTATGTTTTACATTTGCGTTTGCCAAAAGCTGTCATTCAGAGTTCAATAATTAAAAGAATAATAATGATCTTTAAATTCTGCACCACAAGGTTACATACTCAATTTAATATATTTAATTATTTTAATTATTTATCTATCATTCTGACTTTATTAAGATTTGATAATTATTATTATAGTATTTCTTTGTAAATGCATGACTATCTTTAGTTTAAAATAATACATCAATTATATACTATACAATGGTCAACTAAAAACTCCTTTAAGTCATGTACAATATATATGAGGTTGGAATTATAATTCTTATTCAATTAGGTATATCATCTTTTTTTCTAAGAATTTCTAATGTTACATACTAAATCATTATAGAATATGATTTCAAAAGTGATCTTGTAATCACATTAAAGCTATGTAATGGTCTGAAATTTTTACATTTACTATATAATGAGATATAATTTGTTAATTTTAAAATTTAAAATTTAAAAAAGTCAGATAACAACGATTTTAACAATTGACTACCCAATCTTTTTTGTTTGGATTTAAAATTGTTTACAAAAATATCTTTAAAATATATTTATTGTATGCATATCCAGAATTCGTTTAATCAAAAATTGTTTTACTTAAATATTATTTAAGTACATTAAAATATCCATTTCAAAGGATTGTGTTCGTTATTATTAATGATGTTACTCTCATATTTAAAATTCTTAGAAACGTGAGATATTAAATTGGAATGCCACTTTAATTTTTTGTAAACAAATAAAAATAAAAAGTTAATCTCAATAAAAAATGGATTGTTTGATTAGGAGTTTAATCCATTATTATTTAATATAATCCAACCAATTAAAATTCTACTCATCTTCACATTGCAAAAGAAAATAGGAAAAAACTTTTCGATTAGAAAATAATCCGTTATTTAAATTGAAAAATAATTGTTTTCCTGCCAAAGTTTAATCTAATAAGGGAAATGTTAGTTTAGAATGGATATACAAATGCATGTGCGGTTTCCAAGTGTGGCCGTTTAGAGTTCAACATTTAAAAAGAAATAATAACCTTCAAATTATGTGCCTCTAGGTTACATACTCAAGTATGTTTTTTTTTTCTTTTTAAATGTAGCAATATTAAAAATATTTTATGTCGTATCAATAATTTAAAAAAATCCAAGCTTAGAGATTACTGTTACAAAAATATTTTGAAACATAAATTTTTCAGATAACAAACTTGTTTTTTTTTTTTTTTTTTTTTTTATTTTCATATTTATTTATGTTATTTTTTCATTTTTTTTTTGTGTATGAAAAGTTTATTTCTTGCTGAATAAGGTTCTTAAATTAGATTCATAAATATCTTTTAGAAAATCGAAAAGGTATAAGGTATTTTTAGAGAATTTTTCTCATAGTTTTAACGATTTCATTTGTTTATTGTAAATTTACCAATTACATATCATTTATAACAATTTATTTAGTTGAATTCGTAATTTTAAAAGTTGTTGGAAGCTTATTTTGTCGGTTTGCTAACAAGAAAACAAAATTATCAAATCTCGGATGAAAATTTCATTTTGATTGTTTTATTAAAATCTCAAAAAATTAATTTTCAATAAAATTAAATATAATTATTTTTAATAAAACATTTTTCAATAATTATTTAGTATGTATATTTATTATTATTGCATTATATTGTAAATTCAAATAAAAATATTATAATAAACAATTTTGTTAAAAGTAATAAAAAAGGCAAATAAAGAAAGTGTTAGTTTAATTAATAATATTCAACAAAAATTATAGAAAGAGATTGAAGCACATAAATTTATTTCAATAAAAGTTTTAAAAATATTTCATTAAAAATAGAACATGAAAATAATTTCTATAAAAGACAGATGTTAAAAAAGAAATATACATATTTTTTATGCTATACATTTTGAAACTAAATGTTTTCTCCACGATTAATGGAAAATTTTAAATTATTTTGAATTTACATTTTACAAAAAATAACGAGCATATGTTAACCTTACTGATTAAATAAAGGTTATATTTTATTTTTAAAAACCATTTTATATCATACTGTAAAGGCAAATAGGAAAACGTGACTGCCGGTTTTTAATGGCAAAAGAAAAAAATTTCACCAGAACTCGAAGTTTTTAAACTATTTTTAAAGTGAATTTAAATTTTTAAGTTTAATATATATATATATACACTCAAGAGCCAAAACATTATGACCACCGGTCAATAACGAGTTGGTCCACCTTTGGCGCGCAACACAGCTTCAACCCGCCTTGGCATGGATTAATACCACCATTTAATACCAGTTAAATACCACTTCCACCTGATCACGTGCCTTCCATGTTATCCAGGCGAGTTCATTGCAAAATGTACGGGGTGGTCATAATGTTTTGGCTCTTGAGTGTATATATATATAAATATATATATAATCCATTTTCTATGTAGAGGGTTAGAAGACTTCATTACTTTCTAAAAGAATTGCTGACATTGCTGCTCTAACTGTATAAAAGAAAACTCAGAAAGCTTAAATCATTTGTCCGTTCATTAATGCAAGATGTTCTCATAATCATCATTAACTCTCTTAGTCTTTTAAAATAGTGACAGTAATATATACAACCAGTGTATTCGAACCTTGCCGTTTTGATTATGAGTTTGACTTTTGTGTATAGTTGTAGTCATATTGTGTCATATTGTTTATTGTTTGCCGTATTATTTGGGATTTTTCGGTTTACATTTTTGCCACATTTTTTACCATATTGATTTACCCTTTGTTTCTGTAAATTTTATGTTGTACAATTTTAAGATACAAAAAAAAAATTAATTGACCTTTTAATAAAAAATAGTAGAAAATTATTATATTATAATTTTCTATTAGTTTTTATACATTATAAAAACATTATTACCTATTATTTTTATATTGTAAAAACAATATCCACTATATTATTAATTATCAATTAAAAAATATGTTGATGTTTCTTATCCCACATGGTAGACATCTAGATCAAGCCCACGAACCCATATGGACTCATGGCAGAAGGGAAAAAGAAGGTAGCTTCTGTTGTGATGGAGCAACCCTAGGTAGAAATCTAAGCTCTGGGACGCTCTACAGTCATATGAGACCGGGACTTGCGGCTTAAAGTGAATTCCGAACCACTGCAAACATCCATGGCCGGGACTCGAACCAAAACATCTGTGGCACCGAGCTCCAGACACTCGGCCATTCAGGTAAGAAAAAAAGTGTTTTTTTTTATAAATTATTATTTGTGTATTATCAACTATTAGGAAAAAAATTTTTATATATAATTATTAAGTTAGTAACAGTATTTTTTAAATTCATAAAACGTTTTTTGAAAAGAACAAAACTGCTGGTGCAATTTATTTCTCTTTACAGAAAATTCACCATCAGGCAACCGATACTTAAATATACTAATGTGCCCAAAAAGTAAGGGTAAATTATTTTTTTTTTCAAAAACTCTTTATTTATTCTTCCAAATTTATTTCATCGCCTTCAAAGTAATGCCCTCCGGACACAATGCACTTATGCCAACTTTTTTTCCAATCCTCAATGCATGCTAAAAGTCATCGGCAGGGATGGCCTTCAAAGCGCCGGGCAATCTACGTTGAATCTCATCAATAGACTCAAAATTGTGTCCCCGGAGTGGTTTTTTAGTTTAGGGAATAGCCAGAAGTCGCACGGTGTGAATACGGTGGTTGTGGAACGATAAGGGTTTCATTTTTGGCGAAAAAGTCACGAAGGATCAATGCAGTGCGAGCTGGCGCATTCAGTGTTTTCGGTACCAATCGAGATTTGACGCGTTTGAGGCCCAAAATGGAATTAACGGATCCTTTTGAAATTCCAACAACATCAGCAAGATCTCTAATTGTAAATCGATGGCTTGCAAGCACCAAATCTTTAATTTTTTTTGACGCGAGCTTCGTCGATTGAGGTTGATGATCGACCAGAGGGCTCTTCGTCTTCAACGCATTCTCTGCCTTCTTTGAACTGTTTATACCACTTCTAAACATTTCTTTCCCATACAGGAATGCTCACTGAATGCCTTTTGCAACATTCTATTTGTTTATGCAAACAAAATTGAACAAATTCTTTGCTCAATTAATTCAGACATTTTTTCCAAATCAGTTTAGCTTCTCACAAAGTCATGCGTAACTCAAACAATAATGGATATTTTGATGTCAAATTTCCCACAGATGTCAAGGACAGTGCCAGCAACCTAAAAAAGAAAAAATTAAATTTCCATAAGCCCCGAATTTTAAATTGAAAATTGGTCTTACTTTTTTTGGATACAGTAGTATACCACTTATTGTTGAACAAATTTTCACATTAAATCCTTTACTTAGTCTTTCAAGGCTTCCTTTCCGTGTAATTTCAAAACACATATTTCATACTTTACGATTTATCATAGGAGACTCATTATTTAAAGTGCATTAACAAATTAAAGTATGATGAAAATTGAAAACTTGGCAAGATAAAGTGCATTAAATAACAATACAAAAAATAATTTTTATATCAACTACAACGAAATTATTATAATTGCTTTACATAAGAAAAACTATTTGTATTCATTTACTGTTTCGAGGAAAACTTTCACAATTTCCCGCATACCAAATGATAATGTTCAAAATCTTTATAGTATTCTCTAAGAATTATGAATGTTAAAATAAATTATTATTTACGTCACAAGATATGTTATGCAAGAAATATAGAAAAGGAAAAAATTTTAGTTTTTATGAATTAGCAAACATTAATACCAGAAGTATTTATAACTATTTTTTTTAGAAAATCTTTTATTTTTTTTTTAATATTAAAGTGATCTTTTTAAAATGATGAGATCTATATTTATCTTTAAATAATTCATAATAATTATTTACTAATTAAATAATGATAATTGTTTCACTTATTTAACAAATTTAAAGTTAATAAATTATCAAAATTTCTGATATTGAGATAAATGGCTTTATTTCTTTATATTTTACAACCATTTTGTGAAACATATATAGATGTTATAAAAAACATATATAGATGTTTTTTTCTCCTGTCAAAAAATAAAATAAAGTAATTATTTAAAATATTCATTATTCATTATTATCATTTATTTATCATTAATTATTAGTTATTTAAAATATATTCAAAAATATTTTTAAAAGCTGAAAATTACAATGAAATGTCTGAAACAAATTAAAATTCCTACAACTTATTTTTGCTTATCAATTCTAATTGAAATCTAATAATATTTTAACATTTTTTTCATCCTAAAAGCTTTGAAAATTGATTTAAATTTTTATCTTCGAAACTATTTCTATAAAATTATATTTTCTTTTATGATTTTCTACTGTGGTTCTCATCTTCATGGAAGACATTGAGATTTTGCCTGAAGTAAATCAGCTACGCCATCTTGTAGTAAGAAATGAAACTTTTTCTTGCAAATATAGTATTATAATAGTTTTGCCATTGCAATAATTTTCATAATATCGAATAAGCTATGAATAATGAAAAATGTTCATGATAATTGTAAGTAGATATTAAAAGTAGCGCTAAAAATAAATTTTCTCAAATTAAGTTTCAGAATTTAAAAAAAATATATTCCAGAACTTCACTCATTCGATAATAATATCAAGTCTTGTACTTCTTATTAAGATTACAGTGTAATTGAAGGTTTAAGATTGATTAAATGATATATAATTACAAATATATGATTTTTTTTAAATATTTATTTCATTCTTTAAAAACAGTATACAGCTTTCTTTTAAAAATTAGATGTTAGTTTATTTATACTGTGTATAATTTCAGAATTTATAAAAATACAACAAATAAAATTTGCAAAATAAGAATGAAATTGTTTTGACAATTATTGCTCATAAAATTATGTCTTTAAAAAAATAAGAAGATTTTAACGAGGCAAAATTTTTAAACCGTACCGTGTTAAATGTACGAAGGAGAAACAAATTTCACAATGTTTTTCAATAGAAAATAATTGCAAATAGTTTTATTAATGTAGTTTTAAAATAATTATTTTAATAGTTAATTATCTATTCTTAATTCCTCAATACTTTTCTAATTTAAAACTTTATAAATGTGATTATAAAATTGTAGGAACATTAATCTTTTAAGCTTAAAATTTTCAAGACAGGTTTTTAAATACAACAAGGATTAATCTTTTACCGAATTCAAGAAAAATAATCAAACATATATATAGGGTGGCATGATGAGGGAGATTTAACAAGGGTTTATTGCATATATACTTTTTGGGGGAAAAAAACTGATGATACACCATGAAAAAATTAACAGTTTTTTTTTTTTTTTTTTTTAATTAAATATGCGTAAGTACATTCCTATGTAACGAAATGATTAACCATTAAAAGACATATTATCCAACAATTGTCATATATCCATTCATATTGAATTTTCAAATCAATAACTGGAGAAACTTAATTAGGCTGTGTGCTTGTATACAACTTTGCAAGGCTTGATAAAAATCTATCCATGAAGGATAATAAACATTCCCCAATTTCACACTATGATGCATTTTGGCAGTCATTTTGCTCCAGAATCAGAATATTTTTATGAACCAAACCTGGCGGATAATCATATTCAATACATATTAAATTTACGAAAGATCTGAAGGCCTAGCCAATAAATACTTTCAATACCACGAAGTCAGTCCAGACACATGCTAGGCCCATTATATCTGACATTATCTTACCAGAAAATGTCAGGTCGAATCATGCATATCAACATATCGGCTGCTATCATAAAAGACAGTATTCCCCAGTGTTCCAGTAATACCAGTGATAGTGAATGACAGCTTTGACACTACACAAATCATTTGTTCCAAAAGGTTGACAAGGTTGATTCCAATAGTCGAGACAATACCAAAAGCCAATACAATGCCACCAATCCAGCATACAAATTTTCCAGGTATATCATTTGTTCCAAAAGACTTTCTGTCAGTCTGACGTCATCTCCCAAGACTTTCGGTTCGACATCGCTTTTTAGTTCAATAGCCAAAATAATATCCAAAAAACTATGCCAATACAATAGCCAAAAGCAAAACATTTTCCAGGTATACATACATTCACAACCTCTTCTCCTCCGACCCTACGGAGGGGACTTTCCATCTCACAGATCTATCACGTCCATCTTCGAAATAGGAAACTTTCTATTAGGATTTCGAACTAGGCTGCCTTATTTCAAAAGTACCAACGAACTATCAACATCATCCTCCAACCTTACGGAGGGACTTTCCATCTCACAGGTCTATCACGTCCATCTTCGAAATTGACAAAGAAACTTTCAGTTCGGCATTTCTTTTCGGATTTCGAACCAGACTCCTTTATTTCGGAAGTGGCTAACGAACTATCCACTAGGTAACTTCGGTCTGTATACTATAGACAAAAGCAAAACATTTCCCTGGTATACATGCATAACATTTTCTGCACTCCTGGTGTAATAGGACAAAATGGAAAAACAATGCACTTAAAACAAAAGGGGAGCGAAACGATTTTTAACCATAATTCTCTGTCACATAAAATTGATCATACATGGAAGGAAAACAATGTCCTGGATAAAGAATAAAGACATCACCGCCATCCACTTTGATAAAGAGCACTCCCTGCAAAATAATTACTCAGTCCCATGTAAAGACCCAATATTGATGCAAAAACCATGGGCAGTAAACACATAATTTGCCAATGAAATCTTTCGAAAACTCCACTAACCACTTATCACTATAAGTAATTCTCTTCGTTCCCGAATAACAGCACAATTCTCGATGGTCGATACGTCGTTTACAAGAAAGCAATTGATAAAAGTTCTTTTTTCTTTTTCTTTTTTTCTTATTGCCATCCATTGACAAAAGAATTAGTGTACCATTTTATTGCGTGTTTTTATGCCATAAATAAGGAAGAGACATAGAATTTTCTTCCATGATGACATCCAAGCACGAGACGGCGGATTTCTTATGTGAACCATTCCGGTTTTTAAGCACAGGAAATAGTTAAGTGAAAAGGAAATCTATATTATTCTTGTAAAAAAATTCTCAACAGCTTGTGTTCCAGAAATATTTTCTTTATGAGGAAGTATTTCTCTCAAAAAATTTTTATTAATTTAGCTTTTTTATTATTATGGTGAAAATTCAATATTTGAGGATCGAAAATAGAATAACCTTAAATTGAATTTTTATAAAGAGTTTTATTTTAGATAGAAATTAATTCTTTTATGGTAAGAATAGTTTGTATCCATGTTAAACTGGTTTAAAAAACCGTACATCCGATTTTTTTAGAGGAATTTTGCATTACTCATAACTCAGTGATTGTACTAGTTACTTCGACATTAATCGTTAACGGTAATATAAATTCTGTTAATTTTAACATTTAAATTTGTCATTGGTTTAACATTGATTTCGCAATGTGTGGATAAGTGATGCACATGGATACAAATAATGAACACCAATCACATTAATTTGCTTTGTAACATCGAACATATTTGTAGGGAGACCTACTAAAAGAAATGTTACATTTTGGTGTTATATTTACTGAATTAAACAAATGCAATTTATTTATTTATTATTTTCTCATCTGCAGCAAAATACATTTTCTAATTCAATATACAGCACTAAAATAATTAAAAAGAACATTTGGATTTTGTTTATTTTTTTTTTAAATTTATAATAAAATATTATTGTTATAAAAGATTTGTTGTTAAAAATTTATCACAATGAATATGTTGGTTAATAAAATAAAATGAAATAATGTATTTATCAGAAATTTATCATTATTTATTTATTATTATTATTATTTATTTATTTTTATTTACAATTAATTATTACAAAATTCTCTTAAAATCCTTTCTGAAAAGAAACCAGCTATAAATTTACACTTAAAATATCGATCTTTGATAGATACATCGATAAAAAATATATTCTAGGTTAAGAATAACACTCTTTTAAAAGAAATTTATCTTTTACAATATTTCTTACTATTTTACAAACAGAGATCATCCATCAATTCACGATTTTAATTAGCATAAGTTTATTTTAACAAGTTATGTGAATTAGAAAATTTACTACTTTATTAATTAGCATTAATAAAAATGTGTATTATATAATAACATATCTTATATTATAACTTTTTTTTTTTGTTATTTATCTTATATCATATTTTTTTTTTTTTTTTTTTTTTTTTGCTTTTTTTATGCGCAAAATATTCATTGTAATACATATCTATAATTAAAAAGCAATGGAAAATAAATAAAATACAAAAAAAAACAATCAATAACAACTATCAAATGATAGAAGTGTTTATTGTAAGGGGAATTGAAAAAGAATGTTTAAATTTTAAATATGCAAAATTTATATGGAATTAAAAAAATAACACAGCCGCGAATGCAAAAAGTTGAATTTCACTGGAGTTAAACTTAACTCAACTAAGAGTAATACGCTAATCAACCTTTCCCTGTCCAAAGAATTGAATTTTTTAACAGGTGTTGAGATAAACTGCTAACATCAAATTCAGAATCAACCAATATTAATTTCTCGCTACTCTTAACGCCACCTTGCGTCAAAACTGTGAAGCAATGATAAATAATTGCTGATATCGACTGCTAATAACAAGCTCTTGCTATCCGAAAAGTTTACACGATTAAAATTAGCGCTACTTTTAACGCCATCTAGGGTTCGAGATCGAATATCACTGCTAAAAACAACCGCCAATGGTTCATTTCGTCAATTCTCGCCAAAGTATTTAAATTAAGAGTTCAACTACTTTGTTACGTTAATATTTGTACATGCCTATTAGCTATCTTGCAACACATTGAGAGCTCAATATTCCTTTTGGCATACGCTACAGTTATTGTTTTGTAAGAGAAGTAGACATGATTTAGATTGTAAAAGGATTTCTCGAATTGAAAGTTAGGCTGAATGATCGATTTTTTCATCATTACTATACGAAAATAAGCTTAATTGTGATGTTCAGAAAGATTTTTAGAGTTGCATTCGAAAATTCTTCTTCTTTTCTTGTAAGTGTAAGCATCAAAATCCTCCTGGCATACCTAGGTAATAATGGGTCTACTACAATTTTGCTGATCAATGGTAAATTATGGAAAATCAAAATATCCACAATTATCTAAAAAAGGACATCGTTCTTAGGAATTCATTTAGCTTTGTAAAGGTATTTTTAGTCTTATACTTATTTTATAATGCATTTGAAGGTGATTATATTAAGATATCCTATGTCATAATAAATAAAAATAGAATTCCAAATTTATTGTTACTAACAATGAATTCCACTATTAGTGTTGAATAACTCATATTCTAATTTTACACCATCATATATTGTGATATCAGTGTCATTAGTGATAACTGTTAATAAAGTAATGAGATGATATCATGCATTATCAAATAATATCATTCAGTCAACATATAGTATATGACAATTTGATCGGCGACGTATGAGGATCCCATATGTAATATGATTGCTATAGATTAAATTAGGCTTTTAAGAAACACTTCTTCAATGGAGCAACATCCCTATGGTGGGCCAAGGCCGTCTGCTACTGGCAGATTTCGAGACAGATGGGTTTTTTTACGGGATAGGATTGTCAACCCTAGGCTTTACAATCATATTAGACTTGCACCTACGGTTTAAAGTGTATTTCGAATCACTACAAACATCCATTGCACTGCCGAGACTCGAACCAGAACTTGTGGTACTGAATGGCAGAGAGATAGTCACTCGGCCATCAGGTCCCTTAAGAAACGCTGCAATGCAAAAATTGAATTTGTTAGGCAAGGTAGGTAATAACTTACTTTTGAAGAAAGAGCATGATCTATTATAATGTAATTAAAAAACGATAAGGCGATAACGAGGGCAATAATAGAATGTAATTAAAAAACTTTTTTAAATATTGACGTAAATCCTGTTTTCGAAAAATTAATTATAAAAAAATTTAGGGAGAAAAAGTAAGATTAAAAAACCTGATCTGTCTAAAAAACTTTTTGAGATGTAAATTAAATTATTTTCCCAACTTAGTATAAATTAGAACATGAAGTTTGTGACTTATCATCCTGTAAATAGTGTACCTGTCTAACTCTCCTCTTAGTTTAAACAAAAATCAAAAACTCGCAGGAAGCCAAAGTAAAACTCATTAAAACTACAAGTAATAAATGGCTTTCATTTCATGATAGCACCTCCAGATTAATTAGCTGTCTCATCAAAAGAATTATTTATCAACTTTTCGCCGACGGTTTTGATGCTTCTCAACAAATCATCTGATCTTCCATCCATCCATTCAAGCCCTCCGCTTCTCAACAGGTAGCAAAAATTATTCTCTCTCTCTCTCTCCAAGACATTGTGCCAAAAGGAAATTGCACACAAAACTCTTTCATAATTTATCCTGCATCAAAAGAAGACGATACTGGGAGAGGAGGAAAAAAATTAATAATCATTCCAAAAGCAATCTATCCTTCTAGAAAACTGACTGAAGCCCTGGCGCGAAAACTTTTCTCACCTGCTCTGCAGAGAACAAAGAGGAAGACACCTTCGAACAAACCCAGGAATCAACCACCTACGATTACCACCACATGCTGTCGCCCGTGTGATGCGCTTTCATCAAGATCCAAAGCTAATTTAAATCACGGAGAATTTTAATTAACTCGGCACCAGAGATAAAGAACATAATTTGGGAAGCTTGCACAATGGGAAGCCCTAGGTGGTGTTTTCGTTCTCATTTCACAGATAAAGAAGTGTTCTTCGGCAGGTACTAATATCCGATTTTTCATGGGATATGACGTCCAGATATTTCACCAGAAGACAACAGTCTGGAAGATAATATCGTGGATTTGTGTTTACAATTAAAAGTGGAAGTGATTGGGGGAGATCTTTTTTTTTTTTCTCCTTGCTTAAGACAACATTGTCTAGCAATCGAGATATCTAAGATTGACAGCCTTTTATAGAATGCCTTTTTTTTTCAAAAGATACTTTAAAAAAATGTATATGTTATGTCAAAAGATATGATCTTCAATAAGCCTTTTGTTTAAGTTTGATTATTTTTATTTATTTATATAGGCTTGTGATAGGGCTGCTTATATATGACTGAAAGAAGTATGGGAGATAATATTTTGGATTACTGTTGATAATTCAAGATATAGTATGGAAGCGATTTAGAAATTTTCCAATATTTATTTATTTATTTTTAATTGAGGTATATATTATCTATCAATAGAGAAATCTAAAAAAATGACAACCATTATAGACAATTTTGTTTAGGGGTGTTTAAAAGTCTAGAAGATATGATCTTCAATAAATCCTTTTGTTTAAACGTTATCGTTTTGGTTTTTTTTTTTTTTTTTGCGTTACTCTAATTAGTTTTGAAACGTCTATACGTAAAAGTTATAATTAATTATTATTCATCGACAACTTTAATTTGCATCAAACTCTTGTGTGACTGAATAAATATCTTTCAAACATAAAAATTGAAAAATATTGCTTTAACAAGTTAAAAAAAAACACTGTAGACAGTATCAGTTATCGTTTTTAATAATCTAAAATGATGTTTTATTTTTATTTAAACTTAAAGAGTAACATTAAGTTGCATTAAATAATTATTAATATTAATAATATATCTAATTTTAAATTTATTAGAAAATTTTTCATTACGGGATAAAAATAGCATTAGACAAAAGTTTTCTTGCAAGCTTATTCTAATTAACTAGAATAACTGAAATTAAATACTTAATTATAGATTTTTTACATATTACATTTATATTTTAATTTATAATTTTTTGTATGGATTCTCCTCAAATTGGGATTTTTATTTTCAAAATTCTAATTATAACTTATCACTTACTGAACGGAAAGAAAATTCTTTGTGTAATGAAATCCTTTCAAATTCTTAATAATTTTTTTTCTTAAGATTATAAAAAGAATTACGCGAAAAGTTTTTCTAAGGCACTGTCTGAGTTTGTATCATAGAAAATCTATAAATTTTCAATATGCATGAACCAAACGGAGCCCGAAAAAAAAGAATAAATTCAAAATTAGAACCAATTCTTCCACAGAAATGAATTACATCAACTATAAAATTATTTCATAATCAATACGAAGAATAATTTAATTTCAATTAAATTACAAAGAGGAATCTCAATTCCTTTTTCAAAAAGTGTTATAATTAACTAATTAATCTTATTCAAATGCACTGATGTCGTAAAATGTGATGTAACGAGAATATTTCTTAACAATTTTGAAAAAAATGTGATTTAAAGATTCATTAATTTTTCTTAAAAGTGAGAACCTTTCAATGAAAAATTTTAGTAAAAGAAAAGAAAAAAAATATATTATATCATACTTTAAAGAATATGAATTTTAGAAAAACTTCTCATATGGAAAGTATTCAATATAAAACATTTATAATTAGAATAATAAAAACCTCCTAACAACTTTATTTTTTTTTTTTATTTGTAATCTTTTTTGAAAAAGTGTAAAAGCTAATAAGGAATTTTAAACCTAGTCATTATTGAAAACTTCAATTTACTCAAGCAAAACTTTTATACAACTAATTGAAATTTAAAACTAAACAGAAACTCTTTTTCTAGTTAATATATTTTCTTCTATAACGAAACTTTCTTCTTTTGAATCCTGTAGTATTATAATTTATATGTACGAAGAAAAACAATTTTTTTGCTTTTGTGCTTAATTATTACCGCAAATATTAAAGTGATATTTATCTTGGCTGTTTACATTAAAGCTGTTTATCTTCACTATTTATCTTTGCTTTAAATATTCTATTCTTATCAAAAGATAATTTTAATAAAAGTGTAAGTCAAATAATTTTTGTGGAATTCTATTTAAAAAGTCTTTATTCTTCTTCGTCAGCACTATGGTGGCAGGGATGTTTATTAGTGATTCGGAATCCAATCCACTTTAAACTGTAAAATCCCGGTCTGTTTAACCCTCGTGTGCACAAGATGACCGAAGAGCGACAAACAAAACCTCAAACCTTGTCAGCAACTTCAGACCATGAAATTTCTCCATCTCACTCTGTCCAGGACAATAGAAACTAAATTTTACTGGCAAAATAGGCAAAATTTTTAAATGTTATAGTGAATAAAATTTTAAAAACTTCAATTTACTTAAGCAAGACTTTTTTTATGCAACTAATTACCATCTATTGACTTCTAGAACCTTTAGAACTCTTTCTACTGAATCATTGGTGGAAGGCCTTCCTCTTCTTCGGGTGCCTTCAGTTGTTGAAAAAAGTAACTTTTAGTTGGATTTGAGTCATTATATTTGAAAATGTGTCCCAGCCATATAATAAGACTTTGCTTTTATAACTTTTATAATATCAGGTTCTTTGAATTTGTTGTAAATCTCATGGATGTATTGTATTCTGCAGACATCGTTTTTCCTAACAGGACCGAAAAGTTTTCGGTGTATATTTCTTTCAAATATCAACAACCTATCCTATTCAGATTTATTTAATGGCCTGCACTAATCATCAGCATTAAAGCCTACTACAGACCAAGGCAATCTCCATTTGACTCTGTCCGGGACAATAGATTGCCATCTGTAGACTCCTTTAAATATCTTTCAACTGACTCAACTCATCTGTTGAAAGGCCTTCCTCTTCTTTGGATGCCTTCAATTGTTGAAAAGGTACTTTTTAGTTAGATTTGAATCGTTATATCTGAAAATGTGTCCCAGCCATCTAATACACCTTGCTTTTATAATTTTTACAATATCAGGCACTTTGAATTTATTGTAAATTTCATGGTTAAAAATAATATTGTAATAACACTGTATTCTGTAGACATCATTTTACCTAGCAGTACAAAAACTTTTTTTCACACTATTTTTTTTTCAAAGACCAATAGGCTATCTTTTTCAGATTTATTGAATCGTCAGCACTCGCTGCCATACAAACGATTGGTCCTATTAAGGTCTTGTAAAAGTTAATTTTTGTTTTTAACAGTAATAAATTTGGATTTTAATTGGTTTTGTTAGCCCATAAAAGCATTTACTTGTCATAAATATCCTATTATTTAATTCAAGTTTAATGTCATAATCAGTATTAATGACAGTTCCAAGTTAAAAGTCTTTGATCATATAAATCGTCAAAAAATAACTTCTCTGGAAAATATATAAATCACCTACACATCAGTAAATAAATTTATCACCAAAAAATCCATTCCTTCAAATAATAAAGTCAATAAAAAGAACAAAACATTCTTTAAAGCTCATTTTTTTTTTATTGTAACTTCATACTTTTCCGGTAACTGCGAAGATAGCTATACTATAACAATAACCTAAGCTGTTACCAACCAGTTTTTATTCCCATTTGTTGAAAAACTAACAAATTAAATCGATCGTTTTTACGATAGAAAAGTCAAAGGATTTGCCACTCCGAATTTCGTGTTTCCAATTCGAATAAGTCCACTTCATCCCAACTTCGGAGATTACGTTCATCGTTTTGGCCACCTACTTTAATCCTGTTCGACTTTTAGGTCTTTCTACCTACTTCGAATGATAATTAAACTAGACATCATCCCCATTACATCTGTTAACTCGTTATCTAAAATGTAGAGCTCAGATAATGAGTTAATGTATCTTTCAGGTAGGGCACTCACTTTGCTGTAGTGGGTGGTTGCAGATAGGTGGAACTGGAGATGGTTGTGTTGACTGGGAAATAAACACGTTTCCTGTTAGGGAAATTTTAAACCATCATGTCATTAAATTGAAGTTCATGCAATGATTATTTGTTTGATGTTAATGCTATTGGATAGGAAACAGTGTTTGATCAAAATGATGGATGAAACATTACATAGTAATAAATAGGAATTATTTAAAATTGCACAAGTTGAAAGGTTTTCAAAATAATTCTTTTCCTCTGAAAAATAAATCAGAAAAAAATTTAATTTGTCAAATAATAAATGTATTTTAATTTAACAAATGCGATTTGGGATGTAAAGGTATATATTTTAAAACTCACTTAATGTATTATCAAAGATTTTCAAATTACTTTTTTAATGTCAAGTCATTATCGTAGAAAATACTTTTATCTTCATTGTTGGTACAAACAAAATTTTGGAATTGCAGCATTTTTCCCACTGGAAGAGATATAGTATTTTTATTCCCTCAAATCTGGGAAAAGATCGTGTACTTAACAAGTGCATAATAACAACTTATCACTCAAATCTGACAGCAGATAGACAGGTCGAAATAATTGCAGATGGAATATGGACTATGCCATGAGTTGTTGCATGGTGATTAGTGATAGATCATGGGCTGAAGAAGTGTCGACTCCAATGAGAAGAGAGGGAAACTGACTCCCCTCTTGACGGATTTTCTTAAAGGGAATATTTTGGAGAAGTAGGAAAGAAAGTTCTGCGACAAGTGAAGAAGACAAGAAGTGTTTTCTTTTTTTCTGAAAGTGATTGAACAGGCCAGAGAGTCCGCCTGTTTACAATGTGAGCCCCTTATAGTTTCGCGTATCACGCCGTGTGATAATTAAGGTCTGTCGCAGACGTGAAATAGATTCGACACAGACTCGAGAACTGAAAAATCTCCGCCCTTGGAGTAAACTGCACTTGTGAATCAATTGATAATTTCATTTCTTTCTTTTTTTGTAAATAGGTTTCTTTATATATATATATAATGCTTGTAAATAAAAAGATAAAGTATTCCCATGAACCTAGAAGTGACCCTCTTCTTGAAGCCTTTATAGATCTAGTAAAGGCAGAGCCATTTCAGAATCAATAATGAGTTTTGTTACGCAAAGGATGCTCAGATATTTCGACTTTTCCATCATTAAATTTAAATTAATAATAAATGGCATCAGTTCAGAATAATATTTAAATTATCTCCAGCATTATTTAAATTATTGCTTTTAAATGTCACTAAAAAATAAACAATAGATCGGAGGCTATAATTTTGCACTTTACGAAGTAAAAAAGGAAATAAATGTACAAAATGAAATGTTTAAAACTTTTCTATTTTGTAGCATTGTTTTTAATTCGTTCGTTTGTTCACTTACACATTTAAACATGATACTAATCGTTATTGTATACTTTTTACAGATAACTTGTTTATTCCATTCCCAGAAACAATCTAATGCATCCATCTATCAGAAGCATACGAAACTAGCCCCCGCTCCACTGAACTCCCATAATTTTTCTTTTTCATCCAAATGACACGGCGCTGTTGTTGATTTATGATGGCCGCCATCATTCATTTCCGGAAAATCCAACTTACTCCAACCATATGAAATGAGACTGCGACGATAATGCACAAACAATAAAGTTAATGAAAATTAACACCAGCGCTTAGACAACAATGACGGACACGGAATGATAGATAAAGAAGCCAGAGTAGTTTTCTTCCAAGAAAAGGTCTTCGGGAAAAAAGAACAGACTTTTTTTTTTTCTTCTTTTACTCTATTTTTCCGTAACTCTTTTTCCGCGCGGAAAGAACTGGAATCTTCGCCTTTCTTTAATGACACCCGTGGAATCCAGCTGTGAGAGAGTTGAGTTGAGTTGCCCCCACCCTGTTTAAGTTGCAGTAATTGAAATAAATAGTGGCGAAAACTCGGGGCTGACATCCTGAAAAGTGGAATGGATAGCCCTTTCGATTACGCGCTGCACAATCTGAGACGCGTGAAATTAAAATAAATTGAGTCATTTTTCTGGGCAAAATATTAATGGAGATCTTCGACGGTTCTTTTATTTTGCACACATCCTTCCCCGCGCAGTTTAAGAGTGATGTACTGCATTTTCCGGAACAATCGCCCTGCGTTTCACAGAGAAATTTTCTCATTAGCATGAGAGCTCTGGGTATGGTTATGCAAATGGGAACAAGTTTTTACAGCGTGGATTCGAGATTTGATTTTCGATAGAGATGGGGTATTGGTCGTGAATTTAAAAATATTATTGCTTTGAGGTTGAGTTTGCTTTTAGGTACTCGCACAGCGCATAATATAAAATAGTTCTGTCTTTATAAAATACATTGACTTATTCCTAGTTATAAAGATGCAAAAAGATTAATTTTTGTAAAGTAAAGTCCTTGTGCACCACAGAGCCTCACATGAGGCTTTGAGTAGAATTTAAACAGAAATTTAAACAACAGTACATTCATTGCATAAACACAGTCGACAAAAATTACTTAGGTGTTCTTATTTTGTTTTATTAGTTATATGGAATTACACCACCATGAGTTCTAATTGCAGCCTTTATTTTTTATGTTATTTTCCACATTCTATTAGTGTTGAGAACAATAACATTCGGGTTCAATTCTCCCATTTCATCAACAACAGATTCTCCAGATAGTACAATATGGAAAGATGTCAATGCTTCTTCTCAACATGTGTTTAAAAAATTTTCAGATTTAGATGTTGCGAACTATAGAAATAGATAAATTGGCAATTTTGATACATCTACCTCATATTTCATGCATTATTATGCTGGTTTAAAATTAAAAAAAGATCATTTTTGTTTTGATTGTCCTCTTAAAGTTATATATTTAATAGAAGGGATAAATAATATTTAAATCATAAAATTTACTAACAGAGTAACAATAATAAAAATCTTTTTTATCTATCTATCTATATATATATATATATAGCTGGTGTCTTCTCTGACTTGTTTGCATTTTATTCATCCCTTGATCCCTTTGCCACACCATTTGATGGAGAGGTAGAGGTCATTCGGTTGGCCTCTCTCAATAACTGATTTCTAGATGCCAGAGTTTTGATAATGCATTTGTTTTGTTATAGTCTAAGTCTGCAATTCAGGCTATCATCGCTCTGAGGCTTGCTGACTAGCAAAAAGAACTGAAGACTGTATATCTAATTTAAATATTTTTGCAAAACTTACATAAAAGTTAGTTTGCAATGGGTTTCGACTCACTGGGGAATATATGGAAATGAAATGATCGATTTTTTTTTGGTTAAAAAGCGAACTAGAATCCTACCGATTCTATGAGATTCTATCCTTTATTCAATTACAGTGCGAGTAATAAAAGAATGCAGGCATAAAGACTTCCGATCCAGTCCACAGCTAACCAAATAAATGCAAAATTTTGGAGGGAATATCTTTTAAATAATTTATTTGCGCTAGATTCCAGTTCTTATTCCAATTCCCCTAGACGACATGCTGTTATAGTGTTTTGGTTAGAGAGTGGGTATGATTGCCTTGTAGGACATTAATTTAGATTTAGTATCTGTTTGTCTCCTAATTGTGTATTATGAGAAATAAACACTGTTATGGATGCATCGCATCTTAAAGGATGCCCTGAGGTGGTTGGACATTTATATGATAGATACTGGCAGGCAAGAGAGAAACTTCCGGACTCTCCGAACTGGCTGACTTGTGTTGATTTTTGACATTTTTTAGTTTACTTACACTCTGTTTTTTGCTTAACTTCATGTATATGTGTTGTATGTGCTTGTCACACACTAGTCAATGAATTCGTATGTTCAAATGCTACAGCTAAAAATAAAAAATAATAATGTTTTGACTGAGGTGTTTAGCAAATTTGATAAAAAAAGGGAGGTGAGAAAAATAACACATCACGAATGAGAAGTTTCATTTTAATTTAGAGTGTTTGATCTGAGTTCGTTCGTCAGTCGTATGGCAAATTTGCAGCATATTAATTGCAGCTTTACCCACGTTATACCACATATGGCCTATTTCACTACAACCACAACAATGAAAATATTTAACTCGTCAATACAATTTTGATAATGATATTAAGAAATATGAATCATGACTTAATTCTGATCAGAAATATGTAAAGTAAAATATACTAGTGTTTGAATAAAAAAATAAGTAAAAATTATTTTGAACTCCAGCATCGTCACGCTGAAATAATTTTCAAACATTTTTTAAGTAATATTATAACTGGTTACAATTTTTATCAAATTGACAATTTTAATAAAATTGTTATATATTGATAGAACAGAAAATATTATAATATCACAAGAGTTATAGTAACAACAGTTTGAAAAGTTTTATTTGATCAGTAAATGTTAATCAGAATGTTTCTTTCTCTTGCTTTATTAGACAAATTTCAGATGAATAAAATTATTCACCGAATCTAAAGTAATTAAAAATTAATCATCCATTTAATCAAAAATATAATTATTCTGTTTTATTTTTAAATGAGGTTTATGGTTATGTTTTATATAGCATATTGTAATTTATACATTTTATTTTAAAACACATTTTGTTTTATATCATTTATTATGAGCTCTACAAAATTTTAAAGAATATTAAATATGTCCCAATACTATATTTAAATTTATTAATTTTATATTAATATTACAATGCTATATTTAATTGGGTTGGATAGGTTTAACTCCTTTTATTATTAATAAAATCAAACTGAGTTAATATTGGTATAAATTACAAATGCATAAAGTCTAAAGCACGGAATAACATTTTAAGATAAATCTGCAAGAAATGCGAACAAAATCTGCATTCTTTAATATAAACTTTAATTTCTTTCAAATTACTGTTAATGTTAATATTATTGTTAACATTAATAATATAAGAAAAAATAATCATTCGCAAATATAACGGATGGAAAAGTAGAAATATTGAAAAGACATTCGAAATAATACATCAAAAAATCTAGTTATATCGTTTCCAAAAAAATTATCTTCAATAATAAGTACAGTTTATTTTATTTTAATAATTATTTTAAATAACATATTCAGTAAAATATTCAATACTTTCGAAAATTTTATATTATGTCATTTCTAATTATAAATGATAAAAATTTCGGAGTATTCATTAGGAGCAAATTAAATTATAAAATTTATTATTTGTATAAAACTTTATTACGCAATATTTCATTTACAAATTTTTTTTTTAATATGAAAATCAATGCACTAACATAAATATTTTTAAATAAAATTTTAATGAATGTTATACATTTCACCACAATTTCAATACTTAACTAATTAAAGGAAACTTAATATTTTTAACTAATTTACCCAGACAGAAAAATTCAAGAAGTAATTTCTTCTAAACTCAGAAAAAAATTATAAATAACTTCCATGATTATATACAGAAATAACGAAAAACAAATTTTATACAGCGAACGGCCTTTACTATACTTTTATGTAAATTCACAAAATAATAAACTTTTTCTATTAATTTTTGAATACTTTTTCACAAATAACTCTTCTGTGGATTTTTCAAATAATGTTTCTTATGGAAATTTCAGTTTTCTTGCAAAACAAAAATTTCTTTACGAAATATAGCGAAATTCTACAGTCCCGTTATTAATCAAATAATAGCTTCCTTTCCTCGGTATCAACCAAAGTGTGGCGAAATTTTTGTTCTTGAAGTGAAACACGGTCCTGCCAAAAGTTCCATCTATCATCCGCAACGAATAGCGATCAATCTCTCTTGCTCATTGGCCTTGGTGACATCTATTGTTCTCATAAGTCACTGTTCCAGAGAAATTTCTTTGAATCTTACGACTTCCTTTACTCCATCAGCTAAATTGGTTAATCTCGGCTAGGAATGATGCTACATCAGGAAATGTCAATAGAAAACTTTCCTATCTTACATATAGTAGATGCGTTTTGAATTGCATACATATATTTAAAGTCTTGTGGTATGATATTTCAAAAATATCTTGTTTGTCAAAAAATCAATATCTCTATTAAGCATGTTTTGTAAGACTGCCGTATAGGTTAATATTCATTACTCTATAGCTGACGTCGTCTATTTTTTGCATGATATTTGTCTATTTTTCAATTCCTTCTATTAGCTCACATTCTCCCTATATATATATCTTGTTCAAATTTTCAATTGTTCATAAAATACTTTTTATTCATCCACTCAAGTTCAAATACATTTTTTTTGAACTTGCAATGGATGACACTTGATGTTAATACAATTTTTCGAAAATTAATTCAGCAATTAAGTTTAATTAATTAATTTTAGTTTTTTTTAGATTTAAGTTGCATATATCTACCTATAGATGGCGCCAGATAAAAAATGAATGAAAATTATTTATAAAGTACTTTCTGCAATATAGTGAAAAAAAAGTAGGAATTGACTTTAAATTTATATATATATATATATATATATATATATATATTACTTGTTTCCATATAGTTGCTATTATTTGCTATTTCTTCATGATAGTTGCCTATTGTCTTCATGCTACGTCAGGAAATGTCAATATCAATCTTTCCTATCTTAGAAAGAGTAGATGCGCTTTGAATTGCATGTATATTTAAAGTTTCGTGGCATATTGTTTCATAAACATCTTGCTTGTCGAAAAAAATCGCTGTCTCTAATAAGTATGTTTTGTAAGAACTGTTGCATTGATTCATATCCAATACTCTAAAGCTGATTTTGTCTATATTCCTTCATGATAGTTGTCTATTTTCTTCATGATAGTTGTCTGTTGATGCTCGGTCATCAAATAAACTCAAGTAAAAAACAAGGACTGTATAAATTTAATCTCCTTTATTTAGGCAGCCATCAAGCTAAGATGGACACAACCTCACACAAGATCACACAACCTTTCTCGTTGGTTACACTTGAACTCTTTTACTTATGCAGCCATTTGCAAAGCGACCATTTTTGGTCGTAGTTGTTAATCGTTTATGCAGCCAAATAAGATGCACTGCTTATCAAGAAACTCATTTATATCTTCATAAACATATTTTTGTTGCAGACTACTGTATTAGATTCTTTTCTCCATTACTCACCCCCTAAACCCCCAGCTGATCTTTTCTGGATTTTCTGCGGAACATGGGTTTGACGTAACAGTTTTTGTCTTCATGATAGTTGTCTATTTTCTGCATGACAGTTAGCTCGAAATGATGCTACATCAGGAAATGTCAATAGCAATTGTTTATTTAAATGAACTTGGATGATAGTTTTTATGGTATGTTTATAAATATCTTGCTTGTCAAGATCTATATATCTAATAAGCATGTTTAGTAAGACTACTGTATTTAATATCCATTTCTCTAAAGCTGATTTTGTCTACTTGTCTTCATGATACTTGTCTATTTTCTGCATGATAGTTGCATCTTGTTTTTTCTGCATGATAGTTGTCTATTGTCTTCATGATAGTTGTCTATTTTCTGTGTGATTGTCTGCTTGATAGTTGTATATTTTCTGCATGACGCTTGTATATTTTCTGCATGACGCTTGTATATCTAATTATAGTCTTTTTCTGCATGATAGTTATCTAATGTCTTCATGATAGTTATCTAATGTTTCATGCTATTTGTCTATTTTCTGCATGAAGCTTGTCAATTTTCATGATTTTGTTTATTTTCTGCATGAAATTTGTCTATTTTCTGCTTCCCAAGGGAGTCTTACCATTAAACTTATTAAGCATTATAAATTAATATGTTTTTTATTACTGAAATAAAAACATAAATAAATTTTTGAAATAAATACACGGTTTTATTTAATATATATTTTATAAATAAAATAATTTGATTTAATATTACATGAAATCCATAAAGAGATGAATTAGAAAGTAGATTCGTTTTGAATTGCATATACATATTACAAAAGTTTTGTGGTATATATAGGTTTCATAAATATCTTGCTTGTCAAAAAACTAATATCTCTAATTTCTTTCAAGCATGTTTTGTAAAAACTGGCGCCATGTATAGATTAATATCCATTACTTTAAACTGAAATAATATTTGAAAAAAACTGTATGTCTCATCCATTATCTGCATGATAGTTGTTAATTTTTAAAAATTTGAACATGATAGTTGTTTATTTCTAATAAACATGCATGGTAGTTGTATCCATTTTTTATATAATAGTTGTTTATTTTTACTGATAGTGATAGTGGTCTTTTGCCGCCCAAGGGTGTCTTACCATTATACTTATTACGCATTATAAAGGAATACGGTTCATATTATTAAAATGAAAAACAAAATTAAATTTTAAAAATGAAGAGACTGTTTTATATAATGTATAATTTATAAACAAAATAATTTATTCAATTCCTTTTATTAGCTCACACTCTCCCTATATATATCTTGTTCAAATTTTCAATCGTTCATAAAATACTTTTTTATTCATCCACTCAAGTTCAAATACATTTTTAACTTGAGTGGATGACGCTTGATGTTAATACAGTTTTTTCAAATATTAATTTAGTAATTAAATTTAATTAATAAATTTTAGTTTTTTTTTAGATTTAAGTTGCCTATATCTACCAATAAATGAGCGCCAGATAAACTTAAAAAAATGAATGAAAGAAATTTATAAAGGACTTTCTGCAATATAGGAGGAAAAAAGTAGGAATTGACTTTAAAAATTTTTTTATATTACTTGTTTTAATAAATTCATGAAATTCATAAAGAGCGAACCTCTTAGTTGAAAGGTTCTATAATAAGAAGATACCACCATGCCAATGTTTAAGATTGCATTACATAGAACATAATGTAATCTTATATGTATATGGAACATTAAAAATATAAACTACTGCAATTTTCTATCCTGTTTAATATAATTTCAAGTAATAAAGAATGACATTATCGAAAATTTTCTTCCAAAAAGTATCTTACAAAACTATTAAAATATTTTCTACTAAGGAAACTACACAATTTATTAATACGTTGTCTTATTTAAAATATTGTGTCTAAATCCTTTTTTCTTCTGTCAGTTGAAAATTAAATTAAACAAATTTGTATCGATTAAGTAATTTGTCGATTTGTTTTCATCTGAATTTTATTTGAATCGATTTGAATATTATATTTGTTTTATTAAAATCATATCTAGAATAAATAAAAACAGATTTCTATTATTTAATTTCTATTAATATTAAATTTTTGGGAGGAATTTTACTAAACAGAATAATTGTAAAGAATTACATTATGGAAAACAATCCACTGATTTAATACAAGATAATATGATAAGATTTATAAGATAAATTCTTTTAGTTTTATTTTCCTTTTTTTTTTATCTTTTTTAATTATTTCTAGATTATTTAATTACTTCTTCTTCTTCATTGGCGCAACAGCCCCATGGTGGGTCAAGGTAACAGCAGCAAGTAGACACAGTCAGTAGGTAGACGGCTACTGGCAGATTTCGAGACAGGAGATATTTTTTACAGGTTATTAGAACTAGAATTTTAGTTGGGTTATGCAAAGGAAATATTTACAGATTTATTTTTAATGAAAGAAGTTCCTTCTTCTTCATTAAAGCAACAGCCACATGGTGTGCCCAGACTTTCTGCCTGCAGGCAGATTTCGAGACAGGAGATGTTTTCTTTTTACGGTTTAAGGTTGTCACCCTTACGCCTAACGCACTACAATCTTATTAGACCAGGACCTAAGGTTTAAAGTAAATTTCAAACCACTCAAACATCCACATGACCGCCGGGACTCGCACCCAAAACCAGTGGCACCGAGAGTCAGACGTTAGTCACTGACCATGAAGGCTCCATTTAATTACTAATAATAATACACTATTATTAACAAAATAATATTTCTTTTTATTATTCATTATATAATTATTTATATTATACTATTGAATGTAATACAAAAAAAAGTGCAATTTTTTTGTTAAACAAAATTATTGTACTTCTTTAAAAATCTGGCAATGAAAAATTATTTGATTACGCCTGTCTTAAAATACGTAACTCAATCAAATAACAATCATCTATACATACATGGTGTAATCTATGAATAAAAAATACTTCGTTTAAAAATCTTTATAAAATATAATTTTCAAAATTATTTTTGTGTGCAAACATATATTATATTATCTAACATAAAGCTTTTAAGATTTTTTATCATTCCTATTGCGTTTTAAAAGCCAAAACTGCTATTCAACTTAAAGTTCAATTTCTTATCACTTTTATTCACCTTATCATTCAACAGCAATTTCAATAACATTAACTCCAATTATTAATATAACTATTCCTGTAATTTCGATAACATTAATTCCAATTATTGATGTAATTATTGTAGTAATTTCGATAACATTAATTCCAATTATTGATGTAATTATTGTAGTAATTTCGATAACATTAATTCCAATTATTAATATAATTATCTCAGTAATTTAGCTAGAATTAATTGCAATTATTAATATAATTTTTCCAGTAATTTCCAAAACATTAATTTCAATTATTAATATAATTATTCCAGAAATTTAGATAACATTAATTCCAATTACTAATACAACTATTCCAGTAATTTAGATACTATTAATTTTGGTATTTTTAATGCTAATTCCGGTCGTTTAAAGTCAACAACTATATGCAAAAATCTTATGATTACTATCTATGCTATCACATTGATTTAAGATGAATCAATAACAATGCATAAAAATGTCATTTGTAACCAAGGGTATCTAGTAATACACACAATAAATTCAATAAAAAGTATATCACACTGTACAATGTAGCGTGGCAGAAAAGAGCATGTGCTATTAAAAATTAGCATTTAAAACATGTAATGTAAGTCTGGTAATTTTTATGCTTCTTTAAAATATTTTTAAATAATTGGAACTTAAAAATTACATTATTTGTTTTTTAATTTCGAAAATTGTTCTTCTTTTTATTAAATGTCATTTCATATGTTCTATTAGAGAGTTTAATTTTTAGATTTATTGTCAACCAATTTAGAAAGAATGTGACTCAAAAAAGACAGAAAAAAAACTGTGCCATAATGCTCATTACTTATATATTAATAGTGCATTAGATATATACTCCACATATAAAAACATCTTATGCAATAATGGGAGTTTTTTCAATTCCTTCTATTAGCTCACACTCTCCCTATATATATCTTGTTCAAAATTTCAATCGTTCATTCATAAAATACTTTTATTCATGCACCCAAGTTCAAATCCTTTTTTTTTTAAACTTGCAGTGGATGACACTGCTGACTGGATGTTAATACAGTTTTTTCAAATATTAATTCAGCAATTACATTTAATTAATTAATTTTAGTTTCTTTTTTAGATTTAAGTAACATATATCTACTGATAGATGGCGCCAGATAAACTTTAAAAATGAATGAAAATTACTTATAAAGGACTTTCTGCAATACAGTGAAAAAAAGTAGGAATTGACTTAAAAAAAAAAAAATTTTATATTACTTGTTATACCTAATTTGCCCTAAAGTTGAGCTAAGACATAGCTTCTCAACCAAGATTTCACGTATCAGAAAACAAATCATTGTAAAAATGTAGCACTAGTCAGAGTTACAGAAAATAATAGAAATCATCTATTTCTCAAAACATTAAACTGTCACTTTGTTTTTTTTTGACTTTTTTAACTTTTTTTCTCTTTCAATTTAATAATTTTTGTTTGAAAAGTAACTTTTAAAAAAATTTTTTTAATTTTTAATTAAATATAAAATTTATTTTTTATTCCACCCGCCAGATTTTTTTTTTTGCCACAAGATTGCACAGTTCATTGTTTTAAAAATTATTGAAAATAATTATGAATTGGAGATGACGTCAAGTGCTGTTTTTGATGCCTTCTTCAATTTAATACTTTGCTTACCGTGATGTTGTCACTTGCGTTTATTGTTTTTATTTTTAACCATTTTTTATGCTTTGCATGCACGATTGAGATGCACGATTGATTTAAATGTATAGTTTTCGTGTTTGTTAGCCGAATGCCATATAGATGTTTGTTAGCAGTTCATTATTATTGTCATGTTTATAAATTATTTTTAATGTGAAAAAGTTGTCAAAATTTCACAATGGCATTATTTCAAAAGGCATTCAATGTTTCAAAAAGGTATCATTTAAACATTTCAAATATTTTATTTTGCTGTCTATTGAAATTAAAAACTTTTAATTTTCTATGGCCGAATCATATCATCCTCATCAAAGACTCAACAGCCCCATGGTGAGCCAAGACCATCTGCCTACTGGAAGTTTTCGAGACAGGAGATAGCTTCTTTTTACGGGGTAGGGTTGTCAGCCCTACGTCTAACTCTCTATAGTCATATTTGACCTTGATCTACGGTTTAAAGGGGACTCAGAACTACTACAAACGTCCATTGCACCGCCGGGACACGAACCCAAAATCAGTGGCGTTAGACACTGGGTCATCAGACCCTGAGTCATATCTACTAGTTATTAATAAAGAGTTGTTAAAATAAGTAACATCATCTGAATAAATTCAATTAATAAAATATTATTCATTATTATTATTTTTTTTTTTTTTTTTTTATTTTTTATTTATTTATTTATTTTTTTTTTTTTTTTTTTTTTTGCTCATTTTTTTTGCTCATTTTCTTGTGTTAACGTCATTTCTAGAACAAGGAGTGGACGTTCAGAGACTAATTTACTTGTCACATTAAAGAAAAAAAAATCCCGAAAAGCCAATAGACTTCGAGTCCATGTCACTGTCACAATCTTCGATGTGTTTACTTGGACTCTGCTACTTGGACAATGGGACAACTATTAAAAATACAGCAGATATCATCGAAGCGCTCTAGCATCTGACTTCTAAAAAAGAAAAAGAGATCTTTCAACGGCTCTCTTGCTGATATTGCAGAATCTCCTCCATTGTGCTTCTCTTCTGACTGGTTCAAGGGACAAACCCAGACCCCCCCCCACCCCGCGTCCCACCCCCCTCTTCTTTTTTTCTGCCCCATCCTCCTTTAGAAAAGCAAGAAAAAGGTCCCCCAGAAGTCAAGCGTCTTTGATCCGCTGCATCCGTCTGCATTTGGCCCCTATTAAATGCAGGTCAGCACCATTCTAGCCCACGTCCTCCCCTCATCCATTATGCCCCCTTCCCTCTCTTTACCACCCCCACATGAATTCATGCCAACTGCCACATCCCCCTTCCATACACACACACATCTAAGTGACTGTCATGTCGCATATACGGATGATGTATTTTCAGTAGCCAATGCTTTTGTTGGGGATGCCCCGGTCCATTTGGAAAATCGGATCTGATATTGTTTTTAGTTTTCCTTCTCTTTATTTTTGTCTCAATTTGGTTCGCCCATTTTTCTTTCAAATAAATGTATCTGTATGTATGGGTATGGCAGGGAAGTATGTTGCAATTTGGTTGAATGGTTTTATTTCCATAATTTAGATAAAAGCCCATGAAAATATATTTTTTGAAGAGCGAATGTATATACAATAATTCGTAAAATTTATGAATGCCAGAATAAATAAGACCTGTACTTGGACAATCCTGAATTCTTTAATTAAGAATCATTTTCTATTCACTAAATATTTTAAGAATAAATAAGATTGCGTATATATTTGATAAAATAAAAATTGGCAAAAAATTAAGTCTTCAATTTCCAATACACTAGTAAACATTTTGGAAGCCTGATGGAAGAGTGACTAGCTCTCGGTGCCACAATTTTCCCTACGCCCAACGTCCTACAGTCATATGATACTGCTATTACACTCACTCAACATCACTCAGCCATCGGAGCCCATTTGTCAGTGGTAGAACTACAAAATGGGGCCTGATGGCAGCTCTGGTGACTAGATATCTGGCAAGATCGGTGCCATAGGCTTCGGGTTCGAGTCCCAGCAGTGCCATGGATGTCTGTAGTGGTTTAGAATCCACTTTAAACCGTATATGCCGGGCTAATATGACTGCCAGGAGTAGGACTGAAAACACTACCCCGTAAAAAGGAAACATCTCCTGTCTCGAAATCTGCCAGTAGGCAACCAGCCTTGACCCACCCTGGGACTGCGCCAATGAAGAAGAAAAATTCTAAGAGAAACAAATAAAAGCAGTTAAAAGCAAATAATAAGCAAAATTAAATAAAATAACTTCGAAAACTGCAGGTCATGATAAATAGCTTTATTTTTATGATAAAAGATTTTTTTTTTTTCTAATGCAGCTGGCAAACACTTAGACAGCTTGGTCTTGGATGCCTTAAGGCAAGAGCTGCACAGATGTTACTCACTTTGCATTACCCAGGGGGCGCGTGTAACTTGAAGATAAGCCACGGACGCGGAGTAACAATGCCCCCTCAACGCTCTACGATCCTATTAGACCGGAACCTAGGGTTTAAAGTGGATCCAACTACAAACATCCATGGCACCTTCGGGACTCGAACTCGAAACCTGTGGTACCGAGTGCCAGAACGCTAGCCACTCGGTCATTCAGGCCCCTCGTGATAAATGATAAAATGGGAAATATACATCAATAGGTGCGGGTGGTTGAAAAGAAGGTCGCAAACGAATTAAAAATAAAAATGTTTTCTGTAAGCTTAATACATGTTTTTAAATGTTCATGTGCTTTTTGAAACTATTCAGTTAAGTGCATCGTTATTGTAACAAAATCTGCAGTGAAATAAATGTCATCAGTTAATAGGGCTGTCAACCCTACCCCGTAAAAAGGAAACTTCTCCTGTCTCGAAATCTTTCAGTAGGCAGACATCCTGGGCCCACCATGGGGCTGTTGCGCCAATTAAAAAAGAAGAAGTAAATATTTTGATTATTTATTTAAAAATATATTATTTATATAAAATTTGGATTACAGAGAAGTAAAATATCTTTTTGTAATTTGTTACTCCTCTACAGTAGTCTAGTTAAATTAAAAGCTGTCGAATTAAACTCAATCGCTCTGAATAAATTCTCGAAATTCTTTAAAATTTTCACTATTTAAATTAAATCATAATTTACGCTACAACAAATACAGAATAACTTTCGAGAGATATTTTTAAAAGAAAATTCACCTTTTGTGTTACAGAAAAGGCACATTTATGTTTGATGTTTATGTCTAGAGAAATTATTTCGCTCAAATTTTGTATGAGAATAAAATGTTGCCTTAAAAACAACTTGTTTTTGTATTTGGCTGAAAAGTATTTCAAAAATTAAATTATTTCCTAGAAATAATTTACATTTCTAAATAAAAATTTATATTTTGAAAATATAGTTTATATTTCCAAGAAGTAATTTTATATTTTCGAAAAATAATTTGTGTTTCCGAGAAATCATTTAAACTTTCAAAAAGAAATTTATTTTCCAAGAATACAATTTATATTCCATGTCAGTTAAATATCATATTTGTGTTTTATATCATAGAATAAACTCTACTATATGGGCCCAATTCCACAAAAATTGAAAAAATTGAAAAAACAAAAAACTTGTTTTGTAAATGTTGAAATTTAACTTAATCCTTCAAACTTCTCTCCTTTTTTTTTTTTTCTTCTGTACATGTATTTCTGTTTTGAAGACGTAAAATAAATGGAAAATGACATAAAAAGATTTATTCTAAAAATTGAAGATAAAGAAAGACCCACTTCACAAACCCATTTCCTCAAGAAAATGCGACCGTCTTCTCTTACATGGATATTTAAAAATAAAAAACAATGTATCAATATCTTTGCCATCCACTAGTCTAAGTCCCAATCGTCAAATATCATGGACTGCTTCAGAAATCTTAACATATGAGATTCCTATCAAATCCATAGTTGATCTACCATTTTTCTACACATGGCTAATTATAAATGTCTTCAAATCGATTATTTATAAATAAATAGCATAAAAGCTGCATTTTTAAATTAGTATGGAGGTATGAGAAGGCTTATACCATTTTCAGTCTAAAAAAGGGTTAATATAAGTATATGGATGCATCCAAGAAATGCCATCCGAAAACTTCAAGGATAAAAAAACTAAATAAAATGAAGAAGCGAAATGTGGCTTTTTTTTTTTTTTTTTTATCACTTCTCCTGAACTGGAAAAGATATATGGCGAAAAAAAGCCCCGGAAAGTTTAGAAAGAGACAGAGAAAGGCGGACTGTCATCCCCAAACGTCTCTGAGAAAACTCAGAAACTGCGAATACGGCTGGATCAGCTTCGATCTTCGGAAGGCAAGCAAGCCCAGTAGCCTTAGATATATACCTCCAGCTCAGGCCTGTGTCAGCAAGTTCACTTCGCGAGTTTTATTTATTTAATGTTTATATTTCAGCTTTCCTTTCATCTTTTTTTTTTTTTTTCCTTCCGCTATGGCCTCCTCTTTCACCAGACTCTTCTCCCCCTCCTCCCATAGCGGTGGGAAGTCTATAAGTTTTATTCTCCTCCAGTTCGCCGGACCCAGTCGACCATGGCATATGTCCAACCTTTTGAATTTCTTCTAAAATGTCGCCGTGTCAGGAGTTTTTGGAAGTGTGCAGAGAAGAGTGTTGACCATTTTTTTTTTTTTTCTGATTCTCTCAACCCCTTATTCAGTGATACAAAGGGGTCGATATAGCCTTTATTCGGCTTTGTTCCTCCAGCTCCGTGCTCTCCTAAACCCTCTCGGGGAGTCCACTTTTTTTCATTCTTTTCCTTCTTCTCCTACTACTTGAATTTTGATAGAAAAGATCTTTCAATATTTTTTTCGTAAGAAATTCTTTCCATCATGGGGATAGAAGAGTGATCATTTTCTTACGAAATCAATTTTTCCTTTCATATTTTTTTCCCTCTCTTCTCTACAAGATGAATTTTGTGATCATTGAGAATGCGAAGTATCAAATAAATTTTGTTTAAATCTTTAATTCATTAAAATATATTAAAACAACACATGTTACTGTAAACTCCTTTTAATTATCTTCCCGGTCTATTTAGCCTAAAATGTGCACAAGATGACCGTAGAGTGACAAACCAAACCAAAACCTTTTATTTATCCATGATTAAATATTAAATTTTATTTATGGATTATTGCTAGTTTTTATAATGTTATGCAAAAGATTATAGCAATATAATCAGCAATGGATTTCAGCAGAAATGGAAAAAAATCATTGTTTTCTATTCAAAAATTTACAAGAGGGATATGGAGTGCCTCTATCTCATATAGAAATTTTTGTGGATTAACACCCTTTTTCTTTTGATGGCGCAATTTCTTCTTCTTTAGAGGCTTTCTTCTTCTAGAGGGTTGTCAACCCGATAGCCAACGCTCTGAAGTCATATAAGACTGGGATCTATGGTTTAAAGTTAATTCCGAACCACTACAAATATCCATGGCATTGCCGGGATTCGAGTCCGAAGCCTGTGGCACCGGGCGCCAAATCCCTATTGAGAAGATATGCATAAAATTTCAAACAGTATCTGCATATGAAAAATTCTTTATCACAGGATATGTTCCATTATTTTAGTAATATTATACACTGAAGTGACAAAAGTCATGGGATAGCAATATGCAAATTTTCAGATAGCTAGCATCGCGTAGAACAGGTATAAATGCGCAGTGCTTTCGCAGAGCTTTCATTTCTGTTCAGGTTATTCATGTGAAGAGGTTTTGACGTGATGATGACCGCACGACGGAATTAACAGACTTTGAACGCGGAATGTTAGTTGGAGCTGACGCATGGGTCATGCCATTTCGGAAATCGTTAGGGAATTCAACATTCCCAGATCCACTGTGTCAAGAGTGTGCCGAGAGTATGAAATTTCAGGCATAACATCCTCCATGGACAGCGCAGTGGTCGACCGCCTGCACTTAACGACCGAGACCGGCGACGTCTGCAAAGAGTCGTAAATTAACAGATAAGCAACACTGCGTCAAATAACCGCAGAAATCAATGTGGGACGTACAAGGGACTTGTCTGTTAGAACTGTGCGGAGAAATTTGGCTTTCTTGGGCTATTCCAGCAGAAGACCGATTCGAGTGCCTTTACATTTTTAAACGACATCGCTTGCAGCGACTTCGTGGGCACGTTATCGGTTGGTCTCTAGATGAATGGAAAACCGTGGCCTGGTCCGATGAGTCACGATTTCAGTTGGTAAAGAGCTGATGGTAGGGTTCGAGTGTGGCTCAGACCCCACGAAGCCATGGATCCAAACTGTCAGCAAGGCACTGTTCAACAAGGTGTGGGCTGTTTTTTCAAATGGACTTTTTAAATCCTCTGGTGCGACTGGAAACATTGACTGGAAATGCTTATGTTCAGCTATTGGAGATCACTTGCAGCCATTCATGGTCTTCATGTACCCAAACAACGATGGGATTTTTATGGATGACAATGCGCCATGTCACCGGGCCACAACTGTTCGCGATTGGTTTGAAGAACTTTCTGGGAAATAACGAATGATTGTGATCGCCCGATGAATTCGATCATTTATGGGACATCATCGAGAGGTTTTTCGTGCCCAAAATCCTGCACCATCAACGATTTCACAATTATGGACGTCTATCGAGACAGCATGGCTCAATTACGTCTTAAGAAAACTTCCAACGACTTGTTGAGTCCATGCCACGTCGAGTTGCTTCACTTCTTGCCGGGGGAAAGGAGGGCTGACACGATATTAAGAGGTATCCCATGACTTTTGTCACTTCAGTGTAAATTCATTTGGTTTTTCAAAATTCTTCTTCTTCACTAGACATTTTGATAATAAAATGACATATTCATAGCCTGTCTTTAAATGTGTAATTAAGTGTGTTAGTTATTATAATATATATATATATATATATATATATGTGTGTGTGTGTGTGTGTGTGTGTGTGTGTGTGTGTGTGTGTGTGTGTGTGTGTGTGTGTGTGTGTGTGTGTGTGTGTGTGTGTGTGTGTGTGTGTGTGTATTCGATTGATTAGAGTAATAATAAATTGAATATAGAATGAATTAAAATAACAGTCAGAATAACTGTTATTATTTTAATAAATAACTTTAAGTTAACTGAGTTGAAATAAAATATGTTTTAGATACCTTTGATGGCTTTTATCTAAACTCATTCTTTGAATCAAAAGAATACATACTTTAAAATTGAACAGAAAAATATTTTTAGTAATAATGCTCAACAAGCTACAAATAATATTTATATAACAATAAGATTTAAGAAATAATTGCTTCAGATTCAGTTGTCCATTACATTTTTTAAAAATAACAACCCAGTTCTAAAGAAGAATCAGTTCTTAAGTTGTTTGAATTGTCCTCTAATAACGAAGCATTGTGCGTCCATTTTCAAGGCAGACATTATTTCAAAATGAATCACCGATTTCTTTACAGATTCGTTAGTCTAAAGAATGAGCCATCAGTTAACAGCAACCATCGAGCGTGTTTCTTGGAACATTTCAATAGTTGTTACTACTTTATTTGAATCGACAATTATTTTAATAAATATCCTTAGATTATAATAATTAATGTATAAATTATATATAATTAATTAATGTGTTGTAATAATAATTAATGTACGGAAAGATGGATTATATATATATATATATATAATATATATATATATATAATTCATCTATCTTTATAATTAATACATATATTCTCCAACAATTAGAATAATAATAAATTAAATCAATCATGAATTAAAAATAGGAAGAATATATTTAAGTGAATTAACAATTATTTCATAAACCATTTTTAAATTAATTGGGGTTGAAAATAAAATGTGTTTTAGATAACTTTGATGCCTTTTATCTAAATTCGTCCATCGAGTCAAAAGAATACGTCCTTAAGAAAAATATTTTTAGTAATAATGCTCAACAAGCTACAAATAATATTTATATAACAATAAGATTTACGAAATAATTGCTTCAGTTTCAGTTGTCCAATATATTTTTTCAAAGAAGAATCAGTTCTTAGATTGTTTGAATTGTCCTCTAATAACAAAGCATTGTGCATCCACTTTCTTGGCAGGCATAATTTCAAAATGAATCACCAATATCTTTACAGATTCGTTAGTCTAAAGAATGAGCCATCAGTTAACAAGCATCGAGCGTGTTTCTTGGAACGTTGTAATTGTTGTTGCTACTTTTAATTGCATTGCAATTATTTTAATAAATATCCTTAGATTATAAAAATTAATGTATATATAATCCATCTTTGTTTATAACTAATACATATATTCTCGATTAATTAGAATAATAATAAATTAAATCAATCATGAATTAAAATAATAGTCAGACGAATACATTTAATTGAATCAACAATTATTTTAATAAATAACATTATGTTAACTGGATTGAATATAAAATATGTTTTAGATAACTTTGATGTCTTTTATCTAAGATCATTCTTTCAGTCAAAGAATACGTCTTTTAAAATTGAAAAAAAAAATATGTTTAGCAATAATGTTCAACAAGCTACAAATAATATTTATATAACAATAAGATTTAAGAAATAATTGCTTCAGTTTCAGTTGTCAATTATATTTTTTTAAAAATAACAGCCCAGTTCTAAAGAAGAATCAGTTCTTAGGTTGTTTGAATTGTTCTCTAATAACGAAGCATTGTGCGTCCATTTTCTTGGCAGACATAATTTCAAAATGAATCACCGATTTCTTTTACAGATTCGTTAGTCCGAAGAATGAGCCCTCAGTTAACAGCAACCATCGAGCGTGTTTCTTGGAGCATTTTAATTGTTGTTGCTCACGGGCGAACGGGAATTAAAAATTAACGACGTTTTCCCTTTGTTCATTAAAATGCGCAACTCATCTCATTTTCTTATTTCCTTCTTTTTTGAAAAAAATAATAATAATAATAAAAAAGTAGAAGTTGAATCGGGAACAAAACCACACCACTCGTAACTTTTTCCCTCGTCTGCAAACTTTATTTATCGAGACAAGTCTTAAAGCAAAAACGACGCCATGCCCAGGAAAAAGAATCTCTTCCAATTATATTTCGGCATGAAAGTTTTAGCCCGGCAATTCATTCAAATTTCACGCAGTGACGAAATCATCAAAAGGGAAGAATGCTTTCTTGAAGGGAAAATCTTGAAAAGAAAAAGGGAAAAAGGAAGGGGGTGGAATAGAAAAAGCATTCTTTTGTTCCGCTGCGCTGTTATGATTGTTATATCATTCTTATTTCGTTCTTTTTAGTTTTTTTTGTTGCGCTTTATTCTTTTTTCTTAGAGTGCGTTCTAATCCTTCGTGGAAGAGGCTGGGGGATGTTTTTGATACCACGGACTTTATTCGGCCGCCAATCAGTGCAGAGTTTCGCCTGTCATTTTGTCTCCATAGCAAAAACACTCAGCCGTGTAAGGAAGGTGGATAAAAAGAGGGAAAGAGGGGTGCTTTTTTGCGAGGGACTGTGCTTCAAATGATTCCTTCGGCTTGTTTTAAGATCCCACGCTGCCATGAAAGACTATGGTATATAAAAGTTTGTTTTAAGATCCACGCTTTTAATTAGCCTTTCAGACATGAAAGACAAATGTATTGTGATGAATAGCGTATTTTAATGTAAAATAAAAGGAACCTTCTTCCATGAAACCAACACGGGGTTCTAGATGTTGCTGTCTACCAAGTGGAAAAATAAAGAAAAAATGAAAATCATATACAGTTTTTACGTAAAAAAAAAAAAAAATTTAGTAAAAAAGATGTAAAATTTTTACTAAACAAGTTCATTTAGTTTGTAATTTTAAGTCTGAGATATTGCACAAGAAAAGAGACTTCATTTATTGTGTAAGGGGATGCATAATGATTTAAAAATAACGCTTCTGTAGAATTAGTAAAAAGAAAGTTTGTTGTGTTCAAGTCAGACAACCAGATTGTAATTGGGTTTAGTTGGGCTGAGATGCTTGAGGATGAGGTTTGAGAACTCCCAGCTTTATTTATACACGCACAAAAACCCCACACATAAAATTAGAGACATACACTAGTGAACACATTTAAAGACAGATAATTATAGATTCGTGAGAGGACTCCACTTCTAAGCCGCAAGCCCGATACTCGGCTACATGCGGGATGCGCGAAATATAGTTTCTCTCCGGATGAGAGTCTGTAAACTAAATTTTTTTCAACCGAAGTGGTTGAAAAAGTATGGTTTCGCTGTACTTCCTCAGAAGAGAGAGTCTGGAATCCAACTGATCATTTCACCTGAACGTCATAAGGGTAATCTTGCCAGTGTGTAGAAGGAAATCTGATTAAAGGTTGAGAAAAAGTTATTTTATTTTTCAAACTAGACAGATATTAGCTATTGCTTCTAATATATCCTTTATATTACTGTATAGTAATAATGGATTCATGGTTTTAATAGAAACAATAATAATTTTTCTAAAATTGTTTAACTTGTTTTTTTTTTTAATTAATTGTTCTGCAAAACTTTTTGTATATTATCATATTCCGAAATAAAGAATTAATTAACTTGTATAAATTTCAATTGTCTACAAAAATATGGCACTTTGTAATAAATTTTCTACAACAAAAAGAAATGACAATATATGCTGCAAAAATAGTTAATAAAGTTTACAAACCAAAAGCAAATATTAAAATATGTTTCCATTTCTAGAACTGGTGAATAAGTTAGAAATCAGTTCTATATATTTCTATAAAGCCAATCAACGAGTATAGAGACAAGAAAATGGAACAAAATTGTGAACTTTAATAAAACCAAATAAGTTTTCCAAAATAGTTAAACTTTGTTTCAACATTTCAAATCTAAAAAAATAAAATATTAACCTAAAAGAAACTTTTTAAAGACGTGTAAAAGGAAAATTATTTAAAAATGTCTTTCAAATATTAGTATTAAAACATAAAATTAACTTTTTTTTTTTTTTTTTTTAATGATTCTTAGTCAATATAATTAATCACAGAATGTTAATAACTGACAGTATTCAAAAATTATTTTAAAATTCTCAAAAAGAAAAACTGCATTCAAAATTTCTTTATCAAGAATTATTTACCAGTTGAATAGGAATTGGATTATTTCTCCAAGTTAAAGAAGAGTTTAACTACGTTGATAATGATAATATGATGAAAATATAACTTTTTTTCTTACAATAATCAAATTTTTATGAATATTAAAGATAGGATATATCCAAATAAAAGGATGTATACAAAAAAAATTTTTAAAAATGAAATAAAAATTTAAATATTTAAAAATATTATGTATTTAATAGGCGGTTAACTGAAGATTCATTTTGATAGATAAGTGAAGTCATTAATGAAAATGAATGAATTATTATAAGAAGTTTTCTTCTTCATTGGCGCAACAGACTTATGGTGGACCAATTTCGAGAGAGAGATGTTTTCTTTTTACGAGGTAGGGTTGTCAGCCCTGAGCTCAATGCTTTACAGTCATATTATAGCGGGACCTAAGGTTTAAAGTGGATTCCGAACCACTACAAACACCCAGGGCCCAACCGGAACTCGAACCCCAAACCTGTGGCACCGAGAGCTGGGTTCTGCGCCAGTCACTCGGCCATCAGACCCCGAAATGGTGTATACTTATTCATATTAAGTACAATCCGTTTTATCTTCAAAAAATTTCAGCACGATAAATGTTTCATACATTTAAAAATAAAACAAAAATTTTGAAAAATAAATATGAGCTCAAAACTTTTTTTATTAAAGTTTATGCAAACATTTCTGAACGTCCTGAAATATATATATATATTTTTAGATAAAATATATACTGATGCAAACTTTTATGTCGATATTTTTTGCATAGATAATAAATGCAGGGTTTTTTATCTTTGGTTTGTAATAATAATAACCGACGGCTAGTTACTCGGCCATCAAGCCTTATTAGATCTATAAAAATGAAAAATCACAACGTTTTATTTCTAAAGAAAAAGTCTCCTTTCTTAGAGAATAATTGGCAGAATAATTTTAGGAGTAGTAATTTTGAGAGGTTTTCATGCAATTCTATAGAAAAACTATTCATCAGACCCAGGGTATAGAAAAGGTTCAATACTGTCGTGGCCTTATTTGGTAAATAGGAACGAAAGAATGTATCCTCTGTGAAATCTTACAACATCCATTTATTAAAAAGCAATCATGTTCAAAAATCAGCAGGAAGAAAGAGAAATATTCTTCATGAAATCCTACAAATGATTGTAATAATAGGATACGAAATCTGAAATCGAAGGAAGTCATCTATGTTACTGATGAACGGTATCTGTAGAGATAGTGAAGCCACAATAAATAAAAGCTAGATTTTTTTACAAAAGAATATAGAAGGCGTTTCAATTGGAAAGTTGTAACTGAAAAGGATGAGGATTTTATGAAATCATATAAAATATAGTAAATATATAAGAAAGCCAAAAGATCTAGAATTAACGAATGTAACAAATTAGATGGTTTATTAGGAAGTCTTGTTGTAGTGTGCAGCTTGGACAAACGTATGGTAACTGGTGTGGTTGGACTGAAATATTTGAGGCTTGATTGCAGAACTCACAGCTTTATTTAACACGCCCAAACACCCCACACACATACAATATTTAACACATTTTAAGACAGATAATTATAGATTCGTGGAAGGACTCCACTTCTAAGTCGAAACTCACCGCGGCTTGAGGGCTAATCGGCTAACGCTCTGGCCTTTGGTACCACAGGTTTCAGATTCGAATCGTGGCGGTTCCCTGGATGTTTGTGAGTGGTTCGGAATCCACGTTAAACTGTAGGTCCCGGTCTAATTATCCCAAAGTGTGCACAAAATATAGCGTTAAAACAAGCCAAACCGAGATTCAGCTAAGCGCAGGGTGCGTAAGGGAATTTCGGTTCGAGAGGTTCAAGTCCCACTTCTACCTACGGGTGCTCCATCACAACAGAAGCTGCCCCTTCTCCATCCATGAGACTACACGGATTCATGAAATTTGTCTAGTTGTTGCTGTCTACCAAGTGTGATAAGAAACAACAACAACTTTGAAATACTAAAATTTAAATCATCCTAAAACCACGACGTCCATCTAGCCCTGAAGATCATCTTTTACAGGAGGAATTCTGCGAGTTTTTTGCTCGGCATCTGCTGTCCAGTTAGTTTGGGATGTCTAGTTAGAGGCTCACTTATAAAGGGGGATAACGGGATTGTACCCGAGTTCATAATGCAAAAAGTTCGGTCAAATGCTTCAAATTTGGCCGCGACTTTAATAGGATGTTGATTAACTGAAATGGTATCTTCATTAGATAGTCAACAAGTTTGACGGGCTTATGTGGGACATTAAAATGCTTAAACGATCTCAAATTAGCCAAAAACGGATATTTATTATATTTGTTCATATAAATCAACTTCGAATACTAAAATTTAATTCATCCTAAAATCACGACGTCCATCAAAACTGAAGATCACATTTTACAGAAATTCTGCGAGTTTTTCAGTCGAATTCTGTGAGAATTCTGCGAGTTTTTTGCTCAGCATCTGGTGTCCAGTTAGTTTGGGACCATCCCTCTTCTCACCGGAAAATCAGAGCCAAGAAAACTTTCCGGTGGAGAAGAGGAGAGAAAAGGGAATAGGTTTTTCTCTTCGCAGTTAAGATTCTCCCAGCGTGACCATGAGCGAGCAAAAACAACGAACAAAAAGAAAGAGGAAAAAGAAAGAATATAAAGATACAACTTTTGTGCAGAAGCGTAAAAACTGGCAGCGGTGCTTAAAACTGAAAATAACATGGCGTGAAGGGAAACTAGCTCACCGTGAAGTATTCGTCTCCTTCTTCGTTTTGGACCCTTCTCTCCTTTTTTTTTTTTTTCTTCTTGTGACTTTGTTGTTTTCTATTTTCCCGCCACTTCTCTGTTGTTGTTGTTTCTTTAGTTTCTTTGTTCTGTTGTTGTCTTGTTATTGTTTGTTGGTTGATAAACGCAGTGTTTCAAACAAAAAATCGGGGGAATGAGATGTACAAGCGTGAAAGAAAAGAGACAACGCTGAAGTCGAGAATGACTGTGGAAATTAAACGCGGGATTATTTTGTTGCGCGGAACGAGATTCATTTGTTGGGTTCTCGTTTCAACAGCCTCTGATTAAACGGACTTGATGGGGAAAAAAAGAAGCTTTTCTTTGTTATAATTTGTACCTCTGATTTTGAATTTGGTTTGAAGTTTGGTTTTTGATAACAGAATCCAAACTTTATTTTTGAACCCAAAACTCTTTTTCTTTTAATTTAGTCGTACAAAGATGTTATAATTCTTGAGAATTGCAATGTCCTTTAAAGTAATTCATTTCATTTTTTTCCAGGAAGTTATTTCATCTTGAGTTGCTTTTGACAGTGATTTTCTCCTTAAAAATCTGTATTTATTAATTTCATTCTCCATTTTCAAAGTATTTAAAGTGTACATTTAAGTGTACCGGGACCACTTTAAACCGTAGGTCCCGGTCCTAATAGGATCGTAGAGCGTTGCGGGGGGCATTGTTACTCCACGTCCATAGCTTATCTTCAAGTTACACGCGCTCCCTGGGTAATGCAAAGTGAGTAACGTCTGTGCATCATGTGTAACATCTTGCCTTAAGGCATCCAAAGACAGCTGTGTTTGCCAGCTGCATTAGAAAAAAAAAGAAAAGGTTATTTAGAGACGATTTATGTAAATCCGGTTTATCCGAGTTTTTTGCTTGACCGAAATGAGCTCGATCTGTATTAAATCGGGTAATCGAAATTCTTTCCTTATCAGTATCTACTACAAAAACACAACTCCTTAAAATATTTCTTCTTCTAAATTCATGTTATCATTAAATATGTCTTTTTTAAGTTTGCACATTTCTAAAATATTTAAAAGCAAACAAAAGTTTTGGAGGATAACCATTTTGACAAAAAAAAATATATATATTTCTTCTTCTCAGTTCAATTTCATGCCTTTAATTTTGGCAGGATATTTTTAAAATACCATGTACAACATAATTTTTGCATATTTTATATTTCATTTTATTTAGCACATTTTTTTTTTTTGTGCTGACAAATGTAAAAAAAAAAAAATATATATATATTCATTTAAAAAATTTTTAAAGCTATACTTAACAATAAATAGAACGTGCGTTTTTATTGTTGCAGTTATAAATTCTACATCGCAGCAAATGCCAGAGTTATTCAACGACTTTCTGAGCAAAATGTTAGTCACAGGCTGTCTTCCGGCTGAAAGCTCATCCATTACGCTGGGATTGAAACAGCAGCTACAGGAAATACGCTAGCTACCCCTAATTGTCACTCGAGTCTCTATTTTTAAAAATGAGTGAGTGCCATCTTCTCCTAATTCTATTTTCGCACCACTTAAGTAACAACCGTGTAATTAAGCACTAATCAACAGAACATTTCACACCAGAGTCGATGACAAGCAACAGCACTCGTCTTGGCACACGGATGCGAAATCAGTTTAAATGGATCGACTCAAGTTACCGCTTTCCACCGCAACAGTCAACTGGAATTTCTTTTTCTTTTTCTTGTTTTAATGAGGATAGTCCTCGACTTATGGCAAGTTTCCATTCAATGTTTCTGGAATAAGTCGATGACTTTTATTGATAAAAATAATATTTCCGTTGATATAGAATTGTGTACAAAATGTAGTATATCTTAAGTGAATATAGGCAAAGAGGGAAGTGGAAAACATAAAAAAAAAGTAGAATCCTTTCTGATGTATTTGTTTTTATCCCACTTGGTGGACGGCGAGAACCAGACTAAGTCCAAGAACCCGTGTGGTCTTATGGCAGGAGGAAAAAGGTGGGCATCTTCTGTTGTAATGAAGCATCCATAGGTAGAAGTCTCACTTGGCTCTGTTGTCTCTGACTTTTTACGAGGTAGAGTTGTCAGCCGTACCCTCTTACAGTCATAGACCGGGACATACTGATTTTTTTATCTACTTTTCTGGATGTTTGTAGTGGATTCCGAACCACTACAAACATCTATAGTAAGTGGACTCGAAGCTGAAACCTGTGGCACCAAGCGCTAGAGTGCTAGTCACTTAGTCATCAGGCCCTTCAGTGCAGTTTTCGAAAACAAAACCCTCACGTTTTCGCATTTTATGGTACACAGAAAACCCCAATTAGTCAATAATATTGTTGATGTAAGAATGTCCCAATCTCTACCGAAATAACTCGTTTTTTAAAGAAAAGCAGTGACTGTATAAATTATTAAAAATCAAATTGTTGAATTTTCATTATATTGCTTTGCAAGCACTAGCACACCAGTTAAGAGTGGAACTTATAACATAAATATAAAATATTTATCATGAATAGATGGTTGTAATTGAATCTTTTAATATTGTTTTATCATGAATTGTGGCTAATTGTCCTTCAGTTTTCTATTAAATTTCATGACAATGTTATAAATGAAATTAGGCAATTAAACGAAATGTATTACTGATCTGATATCATAAGAATTATAATAAGTTATTCATATTTATTTGTTTGCCACTTTTTTTTAAATTAAAAAGATAATACAGTAAGTAAAAACAAAAATGGATGAATTACAAGAATTAAGTTATTTTTTGTTTATATTCTTAAATTATATTATATCAGTTTTGTTATATTTTGCCATCACAATTTGGAATGAACACCACCCAAGAGAGGCATATGGGTTATAAGGATTCTATTATTTTCTTCCTCGATTCCATTAGAAGGATATTCTGACTTCTACTGATTTATTGTGTCCACCCTTGACTTAAACAATAGTGATTTCCGTTTACATCATTTGAAGAATTTCGAAACCAAGATTTCTCAATTCCGAAGTGCCGGGCCGATTCATGCAAATATCTATATTATAATATTTCTATCTTTTCAGCCAATTTGTTGACATTTTTTCCTCAATCAAAATTCCATGTTAAAATCGAATTGTTATCAAACAAACGCGTTTTTGTTAGCATAATATGCAAAAAGAAAAGTCCTCATTTTTCTACAATCTTGTACTTATTACCCTAAATGCTGAATTAAAAATTTATTAATTATTATTATTTGTATTTTTATTTATTATGTTTAATTTTGTTTTATTATTATTTTTATTTATTATGTTTAATCTTTTATTTTTATTATTTATTATTTTTATTTATTATGTATTATGTTTAACAGATTTATTCCCAGTTTATTTCAATTTTTTTTTTACAAAAATTAGCTTATAGAAATCAACAATCGATTAGTTAAATGAATCAAGAAGCATAAACTCTCCAAAGCTGAATCAACAGCGTCTTTCTGCTAAAAATCAATACTTATATTTTGTAGTAGAATTTGCTTTAGAACGAATTTTAGTTAGAATCTAATTTTTATTACACGAATTAGTTAATTTCGTCAACTTTTTAAATTCATGTCTCTATGATACTCAAAGCTAATAGTTATGAGTGATTTTACTTTATTTCCAATTTGAAAAATAAGTGTGTGCATGGAAAACTCTTTCTGAAATGACTCTGACTGAATCAAAAAAAAAAACTCTGACTGAATCTTTCATTACACTGATTGTTTTGCAAACATTTTTACACACTGATTTCAAAGACCCATTTGAACAAACAAAAACTTCATATATATAGATAGATAGATGTAGATGGACATAGATAGATAGACAAATAGAGATATAGATAGACATAGATAGATAGATAGACATGGATAGATAGAAATAGATAGATAGATAGGGATGGAGAGAGATAGATAGATATATAGATAGACATAGATAGATAGATAGACATGGATAGATAAAAATAGATAGATAGATAGGGATGGAGAGAGATAGATAAACATGGATAGATAGAAATAGATAGAGATAGATAAACATAGACAGATAGATAGACAGGTATGTTTAGATCGAGATAGATATACATGGATAGATAGAAATATATAGAGATAGAAATAGATAGATATAGATAAATAGATAGATAGATATGGACATAGATATAGATAGATAGATACATGGGGGATATAGATATTTATGCAGAGAGAGGGAGCCGATTGTGATAAACGTATATAAATTTGCAATTAGAAGAAAAAAAAATTGTACCCAAAACTTTGAATTAAAATTTTTCATATTCACTCTGTTTTGCATCAAATATTACGAAGTTTAATACAAAACATGCTAAATACTGCACATGTACATTCAGTATAATAGACAGAGAGGAAGAGAGACAGAGAATCCAGTGTAATGAGCATCCTATCCCTGCGACTTGATCCACCGCAGTCCCCCTCCAGACCATTTCAATTCAAACATGGCTGCCTCCATCAGGGCAGATTCCTGCTTCCGTTATGGCCGACGCTTTCTCGAACTCAAATGCTCCCGTAATGAGTGGCGGGGACTGAAGATTTGACAAACTGATTTCATTGTGAAAGTCTACCACCATAACACACACACATCCTCCCCAACTTTGGAACACCCACCCCACCCCCGTGTCTCCCTGGCAGGAAGGCTCTTCCAGGAGAGAGGCATTTTAAATCCGTCATTACAGTCATAGAACTTTCACTCCTAATTGCTAGCTTAACGAAGCCGATTAGAAGTTCCGGGGCAGGGGGAACAACAGAAAATTCGTTCGAAAAGGCCCTGTGGGGGGGCAATACTACAGTCTCCACTCATTCGAAATTAAATCCATACAGGGAGGGGGTGGTCCATCGGAGATATTTCCAAGGAGTGCTTTTCCAGGATTTAAGTGTTTTTGGAACGAGTGAAGGTTAGGCTTAATTAAAAGTTCTTGGAGTGCGAGAATGTTTCTTCTACCACCACCAGATTCTTCAAGTTCTGCAATAACAGTTATGGCCGGGTGTTGCCTTCTCAAGATTAAGAGTGCTTGGAAGATTTTTTTTTTTTTCTTTCTTTTTTTCCTCCTACGAGTGTTTTTTCTAAGTTTTATTTGCCCGAAGAATTAAAATAAAAAAAAAGTTTTAGATTTTTAGATTATTTTGGTTAATGTTGGGGGAATTCAATTTAAACCCATGTAAGTAAAAAGTATTAGAAACTAAGTTTAGAAATAAAACCGCTCTTTTCAACTAATGCAGTATAAAAAAAAAAAAATCTACCTTAATTTCATTCTTATGATCCTAGCATTACACATTAAAACATATTAAAATTTCTTCGTGTGGATTGTAGGCCACTGTATATAAGCTGATTTTCCTTTTTTTTTTTTTTCCTCCGAAAGCATCAGTCAAAATTAATTAATCAGGGGAAAAAAACTCCATTATCAGAAAGCGTTTTTATTCGAAAACATTAGATAAAATTTCAATGTGAAAAAAAGAATAAGTAATACTAAGTGAGGGCCCTGATGGCCGAGTGACTGGCGCTCAGTGCTAGGCTTCTGGTTCGAGTCCCGAAGGTACCATGGATGTTTATAGTGGTTCGAAATTCACTTTAAACAGTAGATCCTGATCTAATACGATTGTAAATCGATGAGTGTAGGACTGACAACCTCTACCCTGTAAAAAGAAAACGTCTGTCTCGTTATACCTGCTAGTAGACAGACGGCCTTGTCCCACCCTGGGGATCTCCCTAATGAAGAAAAAGAAGAATTCTAAGTGAAATAAATAAAAACGGTTAAAAGGAATTTGTAATAATAAGCAAAACAAAATAAAAACTTCAGAAAGCAAAGGGTCATGAAAGATAACCATATTTTTCTGATAAAAGTTAAAATGGAAATGTACACCAATAGGTTCGAGTGATTTAAAAAGACCGCAAAAGAATTTAAAAAATAATAATGTTTCTGTAAGCTTAATACATGTTTTTAAATGTTCATCTGCTTTTGAAGCTACTCAGTTAAGTGTATCGTCATTTTTACAAAATTATGTTCTAAAATATATGTCTTCAAATAAAATCTCAGTGAATATAAATTTCTTTAATAATATATATCTTATAAATATCTTATGTCTTATAAATATATGACTAACAAGTTTATTTTATTTTGTTAACTGTAAAGCATTAACAAAAGCTTTTCTTTTTTTTTTTTCTTTTTTTTTTTTTTTTTTTTCCATTTATAAAAAATGATCGTCATAATAAGTAATAAAAGAGTATTCCTATATTAAGAAAAGGTATATGTATCTATCAAGTATCACAAAAAATTCAAAGGAAAGCATGTTTATTAAAGTTATTAAGTTTGGTTTCTCACTCTACTGTCATGTTTTTGCACACTTTAAGTTAATTAGACAGGGGCCCTACAGTTTTACGGATTCCGGAACCACTAACAAACATCCATGCCACCGCCAGAAAACGAAACTGGAGCCTGTGATACCAAAGAACACAGAACTAGCCAATTGGCCATCAGGCTACCTAGAGTCGTTAAAGTGTTGGGTCTCTGAAACAGTGGGGCTGAGTTTTTGAAACCTGACGAGTGACCCGAATCGAACATTATCAGCTTCTATATTGGGGTTGGGCGGGCTAAATCTTAGAGGACAGTGGAGGGTATGATCATCTCAACAGCCAAGACAGCTGTAAACAAAGTGTGAGTCGATACAAAAAAAAAAAGTGATGATGTTCATTAATGATGCATAATTTTCTAAAATAATAAAAAATTAATACAGTTTGTTGTGAACTTATAGGAAAACTACATATTTGATTTTACTTGAGCTTGATGTTTGATTTAAAGATTTTGATTTTTACTTCATTTTTCTGTCAGTTCAGATTCCAATCATGTGCTCGGAAGATCTATTGGTTAAAAATGTACAGCAAATACACTTCTGTTGTATTTATTTTTAAAAAATTTTCAAAATTTTAAATTCTATGCCTAGTATTGACAACAACGTTTCAAACGTCCCATATTTATCAAGGTAAGTTCAAGATTTTTTACTACCTTTTTATTTAAAATAATTTTTTTAAAGTACCAAGAAAATTTTTCCTCTATGTGAAATTTTCTGATACATTATTTCTTCTGGTAAAATGTATTCCAACTGTATTTATCTTCCTTTTAATTATTTTGTTATTTCACATAATTAAAACATTTTCCCAAAAATATTGCACAATGTTTTAACTAGAAATGAAATTCCAACATTCTAAAGTTCCACAAACTTGATTTATAACTGACAACATAAAAAATGTGGGGAAGAGGGAACAAGGGTACGGAAGTATTAAACATCACAAGATTTCTTGATTATTTCAAAAATTTATCCTCAGATAACTGATCCCATCAGGTTATATCGCATCAAAACGTTTTACAATCGCATATTTTACCCCATCACGTCAAGCAGTATACGCGCTGGCCCCTACGGTCGAGGAATTAAACCATAGAGTAATTGATCATATCTTCTGGATCAGTCATAAAATTTGACTTACGACCGACGGGGGAAAAAGAGACTATCGGATATCTAAACGACCACGGTCCTTAAATTAACATGGAGTTATTATTCCTCTTATCAAAAGATGGACGAAATGACAGCCGAATGTTTTAGATTTATGCGTGTCAATCGATAATTTAACCCTGATGCTTTCGAACTCAAGAGTGGACATAAAATATCCTCACAAAAGAATGTTTAGAATTAAATGGATTTTTTTTTTTTTTTTTCTGTGGCTGATTTAAACTGTGACCATCTTTGAATACAAAGACATCATTCAACAAAGAGTAATATTGGAGTAGTTTTTATGTTAA
>BPLR01006146.1:17500-27575 GCA_021605095.1 Caerostris extrusa | reverse complement strand
AGTTACGTATTGTTGAACTAAACATAACTTAGTCTTAATTAGTTTAATACATTTGAGCCATCTGAACTGGAGCCCTCCGGTTGAAGTTCTTGATCCTTCCTGATTCGAAAATACGCTACGTCCACGTATTGGCGCATGCACATTGCGGAAAAATATCTTAGAAGTAGTTTGTTTAGAAATATTCTCACGTATCAACTCATTGAAAACCAATTATTCCTCTTAACCATAAATGAATGTTGAATTACCGATTTCGATGTGAATCGAACTTCCGCTTCATCTATTCTCATTGACTCCGGATATCTTTGAATTTTCTCTTACTAAATCTTGGTGGATATTACGATATTCTTATTTCTGCCTTTTCCTTTCATAAAAACTCTCTTTGTTGTTCGTATATATTTTATACTTTTAAAACAAATATTGCATATTTCTTAATTTATCGGCTTATATTTTTAACTAATAAGACTTCCAAGCGCCAAATTACAGTAGCATTAATTTAATAGGTTATGAATCAACTTAAATTTCATTATTTTAGAAGTTCTAAAATGCCATAGAGAATATCCCGGAATGAAGCTCGACTAACAAGTTATGTTCGAATACCGATTAATAAATTTATGTCCTAATATTATTATATACGTGATTTGTTTGCCTGGGTTCATTTGCCACAATAAATAGATGGTATTTGAATTGTTAAGCCATACAAGTTCCATAATGAGCACATATAATTAGAGTATTTAAGCGAAAGCATATGTATGCTCTATTTTTGGCTGATTATTGCAATCTTAATATATTAATAATAATATTTATAATATTGTACAAAAATATAATGTTAGGGAATGTTTCCTTATGAATTTAGATAAACTGAAACGTCGATTTTTATATCATCATGAATTTAACTGTTAATGCTCTGTTCTTTTCAGTTATTTTGCATCAACACCAAAAGCCCAGTAATATATATATATATAATTCCAAATCTTTTTCGTTAATTTTTCCCAAATTTCTGTAACTTTCTCTTGTATCCAGATATTTTTTGTTTGTTTTTTAATGGAATTTGTCACCAAATTGTTACTGGAAAATTACCAACCAAATTTATTTGTAAATTTTTTATATTTCACATTTTAATTCAAATCTCGAACTATATTATGTTTATTCCAGATAACCAACCTTATAGTCATTTCAAAGCAATTAAATTTGTATATTATTATCTTTTTGTATTTTATATATAGTTATCAAAAGCGATTATATTATAATCGTTACAAAATGGATCTCTCCTCCTATTATTTCTAATAATTAAATTCGAGAAAAAATTCCCAATGCAATACAGAGAACGTCTATTGAAATATGCCTTGGACAATTTTTCAGATCATGACTATTTTATTAACTGAGTGTGAGTATTATTTTTTAAGTATTCTAAGGTGATGATACCAATGATCGGGGTTATCTTGAAGATTTTTTGTGTCTTGATTCAAATAAAACACTTAATAGTATAGTGCCAAACTAGAAACAATTCATTCATAATCTTAGTTTCATTCGCATTCAGAATCGCTAAAGATGGAATGAAATGAATCAAAATGGGATCTGCGTTAGTCTCTAAATATAAAAAGTTAATTAAAAATTAAAAGTTAAAAATAAAAGTAATTTAATAAAAATAAAATCAAGTTAAAGTTAAAAATAAAAAAAGTTAATTTATATACTCACTACTTACTCTAAAGTTAATTTATAAAAGAAAGCCATTATTATAGGCAATTTTACAACATAATAAATGTTATGACATTTTAATATTAGTACATATTAATTACTCTATGTATCTGCCAGTAGGCAGACTGCCTTGGCCCCACCATGAAGCTGGGTTGCGCCAATGAAGAAGTAGAAGAATTATTCTATGACTTTTTAAACAGCACCCTAATAAGTTCTTCTATTCACAACTTGATTTCTTTTACATATTCTATTTAAAAGAAGAGTTACTTACCATCAAGTACTTTTTTAATCACTTGTTTTAATATACAAAGCATTCTAATTATTCAAGATGAAGTCAAAGTTAATTAGAACTGCCGTTATGATATAATATTAACCTTAAAATATCTTGAGTTATGCTGTGTGAAAACAAACTTATCAAAAGAGTAAATAGTTATCTTATTGTCTTTTTAAAAAATTGAATCAGCAAAAAATAAAATATCCACAAATAAAGCCCGAAATTTGTTTCCTATGACTAAATAATTACCGTAATTTCCTGTCTGAAATCAACGGATTATACATTAACAAAATAATAATTGGAATTTATTGGTGCAGATTGTAGACCGCTGCATACTATCTGTGGATTTGTAAAAATTAATTCCAAAAATCCAACGGCTAAAAATGCTTTTTTGACTCCGAAATTAAGTGACAAAATTTCAGTGAGAGGAAGAAATAAAAAGTTTGTTCAAAAATAGAGTGAAAAAGTTATAAAAGCAACTGATGATGAAAGGTAGCTGTGCTTTTGAAGCGCCAATAAGTACGAGTGGATGAAAAAAGGCATTGAATGAAGTAGCAATTTAAATGTCTTCTGGGAGGTCGAATTAATGGTATAGCTAATATAAAATATCCAGATATCATAATATAAAATAGCTAGACTAATCAGAAAATGGCGGAAATTTTTACCTAGAAAGTTTTTTGAAAAGACAAAAAAATTTGTTTCAATTTTAATCGAATAGTTTAAAATTCGTTTATTTTTAAATGCTCTTTTTATACTTATAATTGAAATTAATTCTTTCATTCTGGGGTAAAGTATTTATGTATATTATCTTTGCTACTTTTATTTTTTATGGATGGTAAATATTTCCATCCATATATGTGTGGTAAATATTTCCTTTTTGTTTTTACCTTTTTTCGTGTATGTATATACCTTCCAGTTTTCCTTCTTTTAGATATATAATGTATTAAATTTTCACTATAAGGACAACCATCTTTAAAAAAAAAAAAAAAACTGGAAAATGATGTATCAGTAAGATATCAGCTGCAGGTGTAAAAAAGAACTTTATAAACTTTTGTTAGTTATTTTTTACTTTATATCAATAAAAACGAACGAACATTCACGAATCATCTGCGGGTTACGTCATCCCATCATTTTTATTTTTACTGCAGAAAATTACGACTGCGGATTATAGACAGGAAATTATTGTATTATTTCTGTTACCTGTATTTAGGTAGACTCAATCTCTACTGTAAGTCTATAAGTAAACAATCATGTAGATGGAAGAACTATTCCCTGGTGCTGCTATCTATGAGGAAAATTGAGAAAACTAAAGTGAATCAAAATACAATATTTTATAAATCCATAGGTTTCAGCAAATTTTTAAGCTGGTTGAATTTTATTCACAGATTGTTTTATAAGACTTTTTATCTGTGTTTTATTTTCCGTATTAACTAAAGTATAAATGTTCTTACAAGAGGAAGATTACGATAAAAAATAGAAAGTCACTATTATTTACACATAATGCAATAAATTTCATAATCAAAAATGTAACATGAACAAAGAATAATTCAGCTCAATTTTTCCATATGTAACTTTAAACTAGTGATTTATCTAAAAAAAATAAAACAAATGCTGAAGAGATTAGCGTTTCTGGACAAAGTTCACTTATTTTACGAGTATATTGTGTTTTACTCGTAGGGCCATCTGTTGTTCGAAGTTTATTTCACAAATGCTTTTGAAAATTTTTAGAGCAGTAAATTAGAACATGATTTTCTGTGTTCAATGTAATGAAAATACCAAAAGAAAATTGTCCTTTATTTTGAGAAAAAGTATTTGGGGGAATAAAACGTGTTTCTTAGTTTTATTGTACTTTTTTTTAATTTTTGGAATTTATGAAACTAAAAATAATAGTAATCGATAAGAAAACAGATTCAAGAAACTTTTGTAATTGAAATTTAAAACGTATTAAAAATTTTATTGTGCACTGCATTTAATAAGCTTTTTTTTTTTATATGTAACTGTAATTGTATTGAATACTCTATATTATTTACAATATTCATTGTATGGGTTTTTACTATTAAAAGTATTAGTTGGAAATACTTGCATTTCATAAATTTTACGTCATAAAATAGGGCTGTCTAAAAATGATGCCAAACTCTATTATGAAAGTGGCCCAATAAAAGCTGGTAATTTTTTCATCATAAAATTTATTAAAATTAGGTAAGCCTTTCTAACCACCCCTCCATAAATATAGATATTTTATTATTTTTGTATGGAAATTTTTTAAATTTATAAATTTGAGTTTTATAAATTAACCTGAATTTCTTGGAATATTCAGTTTCTTTCTACGATGTCTGAAGTTATTTGTGGCACATTATCTAGAAATGAGAATATCATTATTAAAGCCTGAATTTGCAATACTTAATTGTTGTAAAAACAAATATAAATGTTAGTTTATTTATACTAAAAGACAAATCGTCGTTCCCTTTTCTACACGATTCTGACGGAGATGATGCTCTTTATCACATGTTTAGAGAATTAGAAACTTTTATCAAAAGAAATACGAGTCTTTGCACTTTTAATTTGAAATTGTTTTTAGGATTCAAAGATTATTGTGATATTATATTTTGCTTATTTGTCATGATGGATATCTTAGATATCTATCATGATAGATATCTTATATTTTTGTTTAACAACTACTTTTTTAACTTATTCCATTTCATATGCGATCCGTATTATTTTTCTCTCCCTGAATATATTTTTTAAGTCATTCGGTATCTTGATGCGTGGTCACAAGATCTCTTCTTGTTTAGGGAATGATTGTGTTTAGGTATTTGGCTTTATTTTTGTAGAAACTAAAAGCTGAAACGCTTAGTCATATGGTCTCTGTTTATCGATTTTTTTCATATTAATGCTTGAAAATGTTTGATCTCAAATGTTTACTAATCCAAATAAATTTGCGCATTTTTTTATGCATTATCTGGCAACAATCACACAGCTACAATCTACGCAGCAACTCATACGCATACTACTTCCTTCAGGACATTTTTAAAATGGAATATGTTTTTTGTAATCCCATGAAAACACGTTAGAATTTTGAAACATTTTACCGATGTCTTTGTTAGCTAAAAAGAGCGGGTTCTTGGCTTAGAATTACAAATAAATAAGTAACGTAATGGAACGTGTCATTCAAGCTAGCGTGTTATTCACAAATTTTTAATCTCTTAATTTGCAATAAATTAGAAAACTTCGAATAAAATATGTTTTTAATATTCAAATATTTACTTCTTTTATAAACTACAGCCAAATCATATTCCTTGTTTTAATTCTGCAACAAAATCTGTAAGTCTTAAAAACATTTTTAAGCCAACATCATGTGATATGAATTTTGGCTTATGATGAAGCGGGTCGCTTGCATCCTGTGGTCTGCACATTTCTCCTCGATTTAAGTAGATGTAAGAGTTGAAGAACCTTGCATAATAAATTCTCCTGAAGACATTAATAACAAAATATATTTCAAGTATAATGTATTTGAAATTATGTAACGTCACAATTGTCCAATTATGTAATTACAATTGCCCAATTATTGTTATAATTACACATTTATGTAATGTTTTATGTTTAACAAAGAGTGTTAAATCAAAAAAAAAGAAAAACCCACCTTTTGAAGAGTGTTATACAAAGGAATTTTCTTGCATAATTAAGTCTAGAAAAGATACTTACTTTGCTTTTTAACTGTATTATCGTACCGACATTAATGTAGCAGTTGATGATATATAATTACTCATAACAAGTCCGCTAAACGTCAATAGAACATGTTGAGTAAAAGTAATAATAATAATAATAATAATGCTTCATTTAGCTCTAATGTTGAAGATATTAGCGTTATTCGTGTTGAATGCCTGCTTTTGTTAAACTAGTTAAAATATTAATAACTAGAAAATTGAAGTTGTTTCCACGATAATATTAATCATGTATTAATTAATTTTATTGTTGATTAATATAAATAATTATAGTTAAACTTTTTATGTGGTGATATTTGAAGTTATATGCAATATAGTAGAAATGTCGTAGTTAACAGTATATTTTTTGAGCATGCTCATTTATAATGTCCATGTACTTATAAAAAAATTTTTTAGCGAAGTATGAGCATTGCTTTGGCAAAGAGGAGTAAAAGATAATATTTATTATTATGTCAATGCAGTGCTCAAATAGCAACATCCAACTTCTGTATTCGAGTGACAGCTTCCGTCTTCCTCCTAAATTCCTCCATTACTTTGAACAACTAGCCGAAAATCAGCGGTTTGGTCCCCTTAAGCTACGATCAGACATGGTGTTCAAGAAGAAAAACGGCTTCTTACTCGTCGGCGTTTCATTTTAGAGTCGCCGCAAGGCATTTGATGATGCAAGATCTCGAAAACGCAATCATTATGAGGAGCTTTCAAATATCCTTAAAAGAGACAACAATTGTGTAATCATCGATTTTTTTCATTGTTGGTGTCGTAGATGTGTGGGACCCCTGAACAACGTATTTATGCTTCTTTTACACACATAAATCTTATCTAATACTCTTTGATGAACTCTGTGTGTGGCACTATTCGGTGGGCCTGAGGCATATACGTCGAACAGGCCATCATCAGTACGAAAGTGTAGTCCTCAATCCCACTCTACTACTTCTTCTGAACCATGTAATGACTCCGCGGAATGAACTGCTTACCATTTCATAATTTCTCTTCAATCTTTATCATTTTCTTTTGTTTTTACCTTGCACTAATCTGTAAATATTATCCGTTTATTATGTTTTATTGTATGTGTATTCGTTATGTATTTGTATTTGTATTTGCTTATTTAATAAAATTTTTTGAAAAGTTAAACGGACAACGAGTTCTACAGTAGATAATTTCTGAATGATCGATAACTATTTAGCCTTAATGACTATAGCGAATCCCATATATTTTGGAAAAACACCTCATAAATTGATGCGCAAATTAGGGACCCTATTCCAGCCATCATGGTTAAATGTTCGCCTATTCATGTATCTCCTTGATGCTTATTATCATAATGGGTTCTTTTGGAAAATCTTTCAACAATTGTAATATTCGTGTAGATTTCCATCTGTTAACAATCATGAAATATGACGGGATTACCCCCCACACACACACACATACTACGATCTTTATTTTTTTTTTTCAAATACCAGGGTTGTTTTACATTTCAAACTATTCGAGCCTTTTTGAAAACAGTTCACTACAGTGATAAAATATCTGCAAGAAAAATCATATTCATATACTCCATATGAAAATCTGTTCCTGACTTCCAAGCTATTGAGGCGTCTCTTTTAGTGAATGGGGTTTAACTGCAACCAATGTGTGTTGTGTGTGGGATTTTTGAATTTCTGTAACTATTCGCATATCGAGATGATAAAAGGGAAAGATATTTTCTTCTCCGTCCTCTTTTTCCCATTATTAACATACAAAAACATTAAAATAAATCAGGGAAGAACATAAAACAACTTCATAAAGTATTGCCCAAGACAAAAGCCTCCACTTTTAATTACAAAAATCATATGAATGTTATGTGTAATTGATTGTAATATTGTTTTCTTAACCATTATTTTTAAATAATTTATGCTTCTATAGGATCTAATTTATATTTGATCAATACCTTCTTAGTATACTTTATGACTCAAATCTATATTATTCATCTAAGTAATTTTCAATAAAAAAAAAAACTTTTAAAATAACAAGTATTTCTGTGTTTTTTAAAAGTTTAACAAATTATAACGTTAATTTTCATAATGCAATATGTGTAGTTACCATATTTTCAAATTATGTACATTTTGAAATTAAGTTTTGGATTTTCTACTACAGTTGATTTAACTGTTATAAAAGAAAGTAATGATTTATATAAAATATAATGATTACCCAAATATTCCAACTGTTTTTAGTTTTGAATTTACATGGTATTTGTGAGATAATACTTCTTTTTATTCATTATTGTCCATAATTTTATACACTTTTGACCAAATATGAGGGACAATCTCTTAAAAATTCAAATATTCTGTCAAAGTAAATTAAAACGAAGCTATTAATCATAGACACAAAATGTGCAGTGTTTTAAAATTTTGTGACATTGCCTATGGGCTTTATGGCAGTATCAATTATTTTATTTATACTAAATATTTGTTTCATTTTTGCAACATTTATACCATTCCATATTTCTCTAAAAATGTTTTGATATTATTAAATGTTGAGTTTACTTAGCTTTAAAACTCCACAATTGGTTGGTTGGGGGAAGTCTGAAATCTGTAGTGGTATCTAAAATGTCAGGTTTAAATATAGTACATTCAGGATAACACTATAATATGTATAGCATGCTGTATTATTTCTGATTTGTATTTTTTTAATCCCAGATCTCAATGACATACAATGAAAGTACATCAGACTTCTCATTTGACCTTCAGAAGTAAAGATTTATCTACCATCATCAGTTATGATGCAGTCGTAAATCATTATGCTTCATTTTTTGTGTTTTAGGGATAAAAATTGCATACATTATAGACTAAATATTTCTCCAATCCTTCATCTCACTGGAATTGTACCAAACTCAATTTATAGAGAGAACTATACTTTTTAAGAGGTGGATAGTTACTAAAAATTTGTAGAAATCTTTAAAGCATCAGCATTCTGTAAAATAGAATTAAAAAAGCTTACCTGAAAATCAATGTGAGAGTTTGTCTTTCTAAAAATCTTCTAATTTATAGTACACATCCCAACAAGAGCATTTTAATCTTTTGACAGTCTTAACTTGAGACATTCCTCTCTCACAAAAATAAAATACAAAAACTTGAAATAATTTTGAGAATTTAATTTTTGCTTAAAGAAAAATTGTAATTTCTATGATTGTCATATTTTGCAAACCATTATATCGTTAATTAAATTAAATAATTAATTTAATTTTCTATAAAGTACACTTGGAAAGAGAAATAAAATATTTTCTATTAAATTTTGTAAAAAAAAAAAAAAAAAATAATAAATATACCACAAATAGCTTTAAAATCATTTGCAGAATAAGATTTATGTTTGAATAATTTTTAAATAAATATGTTTTTGAAAGAAGCCTCTTACTTTTTGGCTGAGGTTGTGTTATCCATATGAAATAAATTTTTGAAGCTTCAATGAATTTGATTTGAAATGCACTATTAAATGAAAATAATATTACTTATGAAATACTTGCTTTTTCTGTGAACATAAAAAAATAAAGTTAAGAAAAATTGTGATGCTTCATAATTTTATTTCTAGAAATGGCTATGTAATCCTGTAAGGAAGCTCAGCCATGGAAGGCTGGATAGAACCCTTGGAGACACGGGAAATATATGTGCCAAAAAGCATTCTTCTTCTGATTCTAAGGTATAAAATATTCAAATAAAAATTTATAAATATTAAATTGGATTTTTTAAGTCATTGGCTTTATCCCATCAATTGCCTCTCTGTAATGTATTGAAATTCATATACGTTTAAAGAATATCAATCATTCAAAAACCTGCATTCAAATTGAAAATAAATAACTCTTTTAAATTTATTTTTCGTCCTGTATGTTTTATAACTTTTTAAAGATTTCAACTTTTGGGAGTGAATAAATGTAAGTTGATCATTGAAATTTCTAATTAACTGTTTTTATCTGTCAGGCTGCAGCATGTGATTAACAAAATAGTATGATATTTTTATTTGTGTAAAACTTATATGATTTTCTATTGCTACTATCCTTGAATTTTTGTCAACAAAAGACAGTACTCATGCAATATTCAGTATTTTTTGTCTTACTGAGGGGATAACTCTTTTATTTCTGTCTTAAAATTTATAATATTTAACAGAGACCTCTAATAATTCCCTCCATTTGAATTTATAGTGAATCCATTTCCTTCTACAGATTTGCAAGGAACATTTTTGGTGCTTATGACAAGCAGGTGTTTGAAGAATAGTTATTTAAATTGAAAACTAAATTTAAAAAGCTACTCTCTTTTTAAGTATTGTAAAATTACTCAGGAAAACATTTTACTATATCCTACTCATAAAGTTAAGAGGCATTTATGCCTTATTCAAAAAAAAAATTTTGAAGATTATTCAT
>BPLR01006146.1:0-12500 GCA_021605095.1 Caerostris extrusa | reverse complement strand
TTAACTTCTTGTAAATTTTAATAAGCATAAGTAAAAGGATAAAAGATGTAATGTTTTATGTAAAATTTTCGAAATATTAATAATAAAGTTTTTTTCCTATATTGTAAAATAGGGAATTTTTACAATATAGAAATTGTGAAAGTTATTAAATTAAATGTATTACTAGTATAAATATGATGCAACTTTTTGCTTATGATGATTTTTAATATACTGTCAAAGTATGTTAATTTTCTTTTAAATTTATTTTTATTTAGAATCGATTCTTGTATTTCATTATTTTTCTTGTAAAAATTAAAAATTTTTGTTTTGTTATTTAGTTCCTTCTGTGCTGAAATTGAAAAATGCCTTGATGAACCACAGCGATTGGGTATTTTATTTAGACGATATGAACGGCGGTTAAATATGTATGTTGTATATTGCCAGAACAAACCTAAATCAGAGTACATTGTTTCAGAATACATTGATACATTTTTTGAGGTAAATTTGAAAGTTTTCTGTACTTAAAATAATTGATCTTATATTTTCATCATTTAAATCTTCACTTCAATTCATTTTGTTATATTATTTGAAATTTCAAATTAAATGCATATGCTTTATAATTTGTATTAGAACATGTACATGATTTTTTCACATAATATTCATTACAAGTTTTATCAATCTGTATATCTTGAATGTACATTAAATTCAATTAGTTGGTTAACTGAGTAATTGTTGTTGTAATTTGGAATAAATCCCATAATTTTTTACTAAAATTTAAAAATATTTACTACTTAAAATTAATCTTGTATTAAAGTATTAAATATTTATAATTACTCAAAATTTCATTTGTAAATACTTTTAAAAATACTTGGAAAAATAAAAACAGATATTCTTGTAAAAGTATTATATTATTTTAATTGACATCTTAGTGTCTCAAACATAGTTGCATAATTTTTTTTTACTTTCAGGAGCCTTTGAAGTATAGAATATAATTTATTTAAACTTTAAAGATAATTTTGTGATTTATTTTTAATTCCTCTAAAAAATACAAATAAATGTTTTATATATTATTTTGAAGTATTTCTGAAATGTTAGCACTTTTTCTTATTAAATAAGTATTATGTTAACATGAAATTTAAAAAAATTAAAGAAAACCAGATTAAATAATTAATAAATATATAAAAATTGGGTATTATGCATTAGAAGTTTTATTTTTGTCTTAAATTGTTAAAAAGGAAACAAATTTTCCTTCATGTGCTTCACAGAAATACTTTATATTCTTCTTGTACTGTCAAGACCATTAAAATGCAAAACATATGCATTCATAAGCGTTCCTGCTTCAGAAATAAAACTGAATCATTAATGGTTGACTATAAATAATAAATTTATATCAAAATGTATTGTGTTTAATTTAATTGTGGTGAGTTAATGGTTCCAATAAAAGGCTTTGTAAGTTAGTTTATTGTTTGGTTGCATTTTATTTATTCCTTTATTTGATTATATTGAATTTAAATGCATTAAAAAATAAATGATAAAAAAGAATTTCATAATGTGTATAAAGTAATAATTTTTTTTTTTCTGTGTAATAATAATAATAACATTCATAAGATAATGCACATTAAATTAAGTACAACTTATTTTTCTTGTATATGAGAAATATTTTCAATTAAAAATTATCTAACATTTGTTGTTTGTGAAAATATTTAATACTCATTTTATAATAAATATTTCAAGTGGCCTTAGTAATTTTGGAATCAATACAATACAAAAAGTTCAACTATATGTTACAGTACAAATTAAATTAATGTAAAAATATAGTTACTTAATATGAGTTTATGAATTGCCTTTCAAACACATTATACCTTTCTCGACATTCATTTTTTGTTCATTCAAGTCTAAACAGTGTCTAATGAGAAATGTCTCTTAGAACTGTTATGATAAATTGTGTATATGTGATTATTTATAGTTGGAGTATAAATACAATACAATAGTTCACTTTTGTTTTAACTGATGTAGATAAGAATTGCTTTATTAGTTATTTTATCTAACTCGATTATTCAAACTTTTCAAATTTCAACAATCCTACATTGGACAGAATTCATAAATTCGCATATTATTAAAAAAAAAGTAATACATGGAAAAATTTTAAAATATCACATTAGAGAAGAAAATATAAATTATATTTAATTAATATAAAATTCATTTTAATTTCATTTCATGTTTTCAGGATGCTCGACAGAAACTGGGTCATAAATTACAACTTCCTGATTTGCTTATTAAACCTGTTCAAAGAATAATGAAGTATCAATTACTTTTAAAGGTAAATTAACTATCTTTACTCTTTAATTGTTAGTATGTTTATTTTGTACAAAAATATGTTATTTTTAAAAATTATAATTACTTACAGGATATTTTAAAATATACCGAAAAAAGCAAATCTTGAAGAAGAAGCTCAAAATTTACGTAAAGCTGTTCAGATTATGCATGTTGTTCCTAAAGCTGCTAATGATATGATGAATGTTGGTCGCTTACAAGGATTTGATGTGAGTTTTCATTTTAGTATATTTACTTATTTTCCTCTTGTTTATGAGTTTCATTAAGAGGGGACTTTTCCTTAGAAATTATTACAGTCCACTTAAAAGTTCAATTCAAATGCAAAAGAAGTTCCTTTTTTTTTTTAAAGTTAAAAACGCCATCGTTTAATATTTTTCTTGTTTATCATTTAGAGATTTTAAAAATAAATAATGTGTTCAACTAATTTATTTTTTTATGTTAATATATGCATGTAACTGTTATGACTATCATTATCTATTTTATGATTATGTTACCGATTTCAGTAATAGCTTACTTGAATTATAGAATTAATTTATTTTTTCTCTCTATTCTTTAGGGTAAAATAACTGCTCAAGGCAAGCTTTTTTACAGCAAGGTATATTAATGGTTTCAGATCCTTCTACTGGGAAAATGAAAGAGCGGCAAGTGTTTTTTATTCGAACAAATCATAATTTTTAGTGACTTCATAGGTCCAAAATCACAGTTCTCTGCTCCTGTATATATATACAAGAATCACATTCAGGTATGCTTCAGATAAAACGTATTTCTATTAAAATTGTAATAAATGTTATTGTTATTACTTTCAATTAAGTTTTCAATGTTAAACTTTTCCAAATAAAAAATATATTAATATGACAATCTATTTTATTTCTCCATTAAAAAGCTATTTAACTTAAAAACTTTTTATTTCTTAGCAAAATAATTTTTAATTGAATTTTTTTCTATCTTTATATATCTGTAGTAAAATATGAAAAACTTAATAAATATTTGTATATATTACCTATGTTTTAACTATAAAGTTGCCAAATTAATAGTACTTATCAAGTATATTTGTTTATATAACATAATTGTGAGAGGTAATACAGGATAAATTAATATAATAAACATAAATGATAAGTATCTGTAGGAAGTAAATAATAATTCAAATTTTTACATGAATTATTTTGCTTAGTTATTCTTTATTATTATAAACTGGAATTTATCATTAACTCTTGATGGTCTTTGAAACTTTATATTTAGCGATATTGTTTCAGTCTGTAAAAAAACATTACAATGCAATTTTTTTCCTTGATGGAATTGAACTCAAGTTACTTACAGTATACATGGTAACTATCTTCAGTTATTATTGCTCAAGCATAATGATAGTTTAAGCTATGAATTAAAGAACAAATTATAGAAAGATTATTACTTCTTTCTAATTATTCTACAATATAAGTTCTTTTCAGGAAATATAGATATTTATTTCAAACTACTTATAAGGCCATATTAAAAACTGTTTGAGGGTAGGGTTTTTTAATATGTATTTTCTGAAACTTTAAAGTGAATTAATCTGTTGTCAAGATAATAAGTTTAATAAAAAAATGCAATTCAACATTTTTGTGAAGAACTTCCATCAGGAATACTCAATTTTACATTATAGTGTATACATAATACTTTTCAAACTGTTTTTGAAAATTATGTATTTCTAATGAAGATAAAATTTCAGAAATAAAAAACCATAGAAATCATGCTTCACATTACTTAAGAAATTTTAAAATTTATAAATCACTTATTAAATATTGTTTTAGAATTATTGTGATATTTGAAAATTTTAGTTGTTTACTATAGTAAATTATTTAATGATATTGTAACAAAAAAAATGTCTTCAGAGCTGCTTAATTATAATTGTAAAATCACTAAAACTTTGAATTGTGTTTTAGGTAAATAAAATGGCCCTTGAAGAGCGATCAGAAGATGCGGATGCAACAAAATTTGTGCTCAAGTCAAAAGATCCTTTACAAGCTGGGCTTGCTTTTATAATTCAAGGTAAAACTGTTGAAGATAGAAATGAATGGGTTGCCAATTTAAGGGCCATACTAGATACCCAGCTAGATTTTCTGAGAGGTAGGTAATTTAAATTTATATTTGTATTTCTTTTTCATTTCTTTTCTTTTTTTTTTTTTTTTTTTTTTTTTTCCCCTCCTCCTATATATTTGAGAAAAATATATTTTTTTATTTCAGCTTTGCAGTCACCTATTGCTTATCAAAAGAATTGACTAAAGATATGTAAGTATTCATAACAAATTTAGTTAAACTATTAGATAATATGTGTATTAATGCTGTCTTTATAGATCATGTGCATTGAAAAATTAGATTTTATAATGAAAAAGTCTGCCATGCTAGATTAAATTTGCAGATATTTTTAAGGAAAGTATTTAAAATGCAATATTTTTTTTATTTGTAATAACTATATTGATTATGTAATAAAATTCATTAATTAATTTTATATTAAAATTTATTTAAATTATAATTTTGTAATTCATATATAGAAATTCTCTAGAAAAATTTGAAAACATTACATGGAAAAGGCTTCTTTAGATGTTTTTAGCTGTGAGATTTGGATAATTTTGTAGTTATGAAATGCTGAATTAACAATGCATAAATACTTTGTCTTAACTTTAAAATGTCTAAAGAGAAATTATTGAATATTTCTGTTTAGTGCATGTAAAAAAGAAATAGCTAATAATTAAAGATTATTAAATCCTGTGACAATAAATTTAATACTGTTACATTAGTTTGTTTTTTAAATGGTGTATCAGTTTGCTAAATTTTGTATGATCTAATTCTTAATTATGCCATCATAGATAGTACAATTCTTAATACATTTTCATTTTAACAACTTGTCGGCTATTATTTTTTTCTTGCTTTAGTAATGTTCTTTCTTTTAAGTTGTTTGACATTGAGCACTGATATTGCATATGCATTATAATTGTCAATATTTCACTTTTATTAACACTTTATATAATGTTAATTTTTGAATTTTTTATTCATTGCTAAAAATTTAACTTTCTTATTTTATGATAACATTATAAATTGTTAAATTTGGTGTTTAATGAATTTTGGTGTTTAATTATGAAGCTTGAAGCATTAACAATAATACATATATATAAATACCTCCCACATTCAGAAATGTTCATTATATTTCAACCGTGTTCTCATTCTATGTTTGCTTTTAAACATAATAAAAGATGATAATACTTTGATATAAGAGAACTATATTAGTTAGAGTATAAAACTTCTAAGCTTGTGAGCTGCATCACTAAATAATTAAGGTATTTAAAGTATATGTTTGTTTAAAAAAGTTCTATTAAAAACTTGAAGCTTTTCTTTTGCTGTAGATACTTAGAAAATGACTAATTTCGTATCTAGCCCATCATTGTTCTTCTCATTTACAAACAAAAACATCTTTTTGGTAAATGGAAAAGGGGTATAAAAAAATACATGAAATATCTTATACAGTTATTTATGTATCTTTAGTAGAGGTATTTCTAACTGTCATTTGCAGTTTTCTAAATGTTCTTTTTATCTTTTACATCAAATGGTATGTGTGATATTTTAATTTATTAATCTGACTAAAAATTATAAATATAAATATGTGAATAATTTCAATAATTTTCATATTACTGAATATTTCCTTCTCACATTTTATTTTAATATTTTTTCAATTATAAAAAATGAGCCGGTTAATATCATTAACTGTCGTTATGAAAGTGCGTTTTCATTTTGATGGTTAAATGAAACTATTGGGGAAGTAATTGCCACCTTGCCAAAATTTGTTTAAAACATTCATTTCGATTTATGTCAATAAAATTTATTAAATCAACTTAACCATATTGCATCATTTAGCTGATTTAAAAAGTTTCTTATTGATTATGCAAATTCCCCTATACATCATGCATATAGTTGCTAACTAAACTAAAACATATAAAGCTTTTTAAGATCTTTATTGAATCCAATATATCAATCAAAAGGTATTTATAGCACATTGCAGTTGTTTAACTAAAATTTATTTGCATGGTGTGGTATATAAAAAATTTTGCTTTATTGTTAATGAGAAATTATTTAAAATGCCAATTTTTCAGTACCTTATGATACCCAAATAATTGTATCAAGTTTGAAATAGGTTAATTTTTTATACGGCCATAAAATTTTTACACAAATATATAAGGAACCCATTACATGTAAAATCTGCCTCATAGGACATATCTTCACCATCTTGACTTTCTGTTTTGGAATGAATTTTTTTATTTATTTATTTCTAAAAAAATTTTTTATAAATATATTCTTATATATATTCTTTCTTTTATAAAGCATGCTAAAGGTAGTTTATATTACTCAGGACAATTTTAATTATGAATAGTGTATATATATGTATATTTTTTTTTTGTACACTTTTTAAAATAATTTTCCAAAAAAAATTAATAATAATGCTTTTTGAACAGTAAGATATAATATATAGTTCTACTTTTATTAACCTTATTAAGTCGGTCCTATTGTAAGCTGCAGTTTATTTTGTTTTTCTTTCTGTTGAATTGACTAAGAAACATTTCTTAACAAATATTAAATTTTTATATTATGATTATTAAAATGTTAATTTTGAAGTGAGAAGACGTGAGTACACATTTCTTTTTCTTTTTCTCATTTTTTTTTTCATCTTATTATTGAGAGTGTAGAATAACAATAACAGCATATATTGTGCATTAAAAAATCATAATGCATATAATTATCTGTGCCATCTTTCTTCTCCACCCTCCCCCATCCTATATCCAATGTATAAATTCATAAGATGAAATTTTATTTTGCTGGCTTAAAACATGTGTTTCAAAAATTTAATTCTACTTCTGAAGCTATTTTTTGAGTTTTTTATTATTCTGTATATTGCATTTATAAGAATCCTTCTCTCATTATGTCGTTTGCATACCTCTATTAGTTGTTCAATTTTTTTTAATCTATTCTTATTTCCACAGGAATTATTTAAAGTTACTTAATTTCACACAAATAATTTATTAACTTACATGGTAGTAGAATAAAAATTTAATTTGTAATTATGTAATGCATTTTTAATTAAATTGAGTATCTATGATTGATGACTGGACATTATGTATTTTATTATTGTCAGAGATCCATTGAGTTGACTTATTTGAATATAATGAAATTGAAAGCTCATCCATTGTCTAGTTTACTGACATTAAGAATATTATATGTTTATTATTATAATCATTTAAATGGGTTTAAATTTGGTTATGGAAATTACAGCTGGGATAAATATTAAATCTGCTTAAAACTAAGTATGCAAAGCTCTGAATAAATTTAAACAAATCATAATTTACTGAAAGCTTTTTGAAAGAATAAAGAGAGAAAAAGGATCATTTATAAGGAGGAAATATTACTAGAAAAATCTATATTTCAGAAATTGTTACAAGTAAAGGAACGCCTTTAAAAATATGATCGATCAAATGATTCCCTGATTTTATTAATCTAATATTAATTCCCTGATTTTATTAATCTAATATTAATTCCCTGATTTTATTAATCTAAAATATCTTTAAATACTCAAGCTACTGAATTATCTTATCTGAACTTTTTATTTATTTATATTTCTGTCAATCTGCATGTGTTTTATTTAGGTGCTAATTTGTGCCCTTATGAATTTGTTTAGTACAAATTTACTCTAATTATGTTTAGAATGCATGCCTTTTAACTATGTTTATTTATTTTTTTGAAAAAAAATTGTAGTTTCTTAGTTCCCTGTATTTATTTCAGAGCCATATGTCTGCTTTGATAGTAGATGAATATTGAAAGCAGTGATGAATTTAGTATAAAATTGAATATTTTTAATTAATAGTTTTCTACAACAATTTTTTTTCAATAGATTATTCTTTTAAAAATGGCTTGCTTTGTTAAGTAGTGGATTGTATTAAAAAATGTGCATTTTACTCTTGTTTTAGAATAAAATTTTTTTTGTTCATTTTCATTTAGATTTTACTCTATATTATTACCCATTTACATTTCTCCTTTTAGTAGCTCTTGCATTATGTAGATATTTATCAATTTTGTTATATCCTTGTTTAGTTTGTTTTATTTTGAAGCTTTTGATCTTAATATGAATGAGAACCTTTTTTATTTTGTTTCTTGCATCATTAAACCGTCCTTTGTTTTTCCGTGTTTTGTTGTTAGGTGTTCGAAAAATTTAAGACAGTCAAATCAAAATCAAAATGGTAAGTTATAAAATTTTGTAATTAAATTTTTGCTTCACTGTAATTATTGTAAACAGTATCTGATGTAGAGATTTTTAAAACTTTGCAACCACGAAAATTGGGATAAAAATATTTACTTCATTTTTATTTTCAAAATTATGAAAAAACAGTATAAAAATTTATTGTATAAGAATTTTTATGAATTGTATGAGAGAAAAAGACTTTTAAAAAATTATTATTCTAAAAAATGCCAATTTTGTTGGTTAAAAGGTGTAAAAGCTTAAATATATTGAAAATGTCAAATTTTCTGTCTCTTTCTGTTTCAATTTTTAAATTTATTTTTCAAACTTTGAATTCAGGTTAGCGTTAGCTGGGTTTTTTTTTTTTTTTTTTTTTTTTCCCACTCATTTATTTATTATAATAATTTCTCAAAAATTGTTGCATTTATGCATTATTTACACATATTAATTTTTATTCAATATTGAGAAAATCTTAAATTTTAATTCTGTAATTGACATTTCAAATTGGATAGGTTCACAAACTTTGCATGTTCTTATGTGAATGTTGTATGCAAGCACATATTATTAATTTTCATTCTGAAATCATTTTTTATAGTTAATTTCATAAATAATTTAATCATAGTTTTATTTCAGACTTTCAATTCTTACAGTTCCTACTGAATTATTTTTCTCAGAATTATTATTTTTATTTATTTTTATTTATTGCTATTATGTACACTGAAGAAGGGTACCAAGATCTGAAGGGGGGAAAGCTTACTTTCTTCAAATGGGATACTTGAATTAAATTATAGAAATATATTCCTTTTTAGTAATTACAACGTATTTTTTTTTTTATCATTTTTAAATACAAATATGAATTAAGATGTGTATTTTATAATTATTTTATGTTCAGACATCTGCTGTAGCTTTAAAAGGGTTATACAGAACTATTATTTCAATAGATTATTTTAGGTTTAATTGTATTTCCATAATATACCATTTCAGTTTTAATAAAAGTTCTAAATATATTTTGGAAAAATATACTTTGAGTATTCAAATCTTTAACCTGAAAATATTCATAATTATAATAATATTATTTGAAAATCAATATTTGTCTTGATTTCAAAATGAAGAATTAAATTTCTTATAACAGAGATGGATGCATTTTTTATTTTATATGCAGATTTCCAAGTTTTCATAAGCATTAATATTTCATTTCATATGGATTTGATGCATGGTTACTATTATTGTACATATATCATCTTAGATTAATAACGAGATTGAATTTAGTGCGAAAAAAAAAGTAAACTTGATATGCAGTACATAATATGTATATCAACTTTATGCTCAATTCTATCTTGGATTAAAACAATTTTGTTATCATCCTTGCCTTTATCTCAGTTTCAAACCATGTAGTCTTTTCAGATTCTGACAATTATAATGCCTCTCATGCTGATGAAATCTCTTTTCAATCAATTTGTTTGAAAGATTAGGTTGCTTTTATTCTAAATGTGTTGTTCTTGAATAGCTTCAAAAGAATCTAATACATAATGAAAAAATTGAAATAGTTGTAGAACGTTGTCGAGTAATGTAGAATCGATACCCTGAAAATGAAAAAAATTTCAGGAAGTTAGGACACACATTTGCAAATCAAAGAAAATACATGCATTTTATATATGTCATAATTCGTACATTCTTACAGCGGAGACAATACATGAAATAGAAGAATCGACTGGAGATACTGTTCAAGATGTTTTTCCATGGGTGACAATATACAACTGAATCTGTGTGAGCAAAGTTGGTTTAACTGTGCGACAAGCAAGACTGAAACGCTGCTTCCGATATTCCAGAGATTTGGTTTAGTCGCATAAACCGGAGCCTTGACGTGCTCACAGAAAAATAAGCCCATGAGAGAAAATCTTAAAATCGTATGGCTACTATGTACCTAGCCACCATATTAAATGAATTGTTGTCGAATTCCAGCTTTATACGCATGGGCGTCTGCTGCCAGTATGCGAAGTTCCCTATCCTATTGGAACCGCACATAGCATGATTTTCGAGAGGTAGCTGCAGAATTCTCCCCCCAAATGAAAAAAAAAAATGTTAGTTTAAAATAAAAAACCATGAAGTCAGTAAAAGAATAAATTTACAATATTTCAAAAGTTTATTCAGTTCTTGAATATTTTTCTTTTCAAGGTATCATTTTTATACAATTCAGTGATAGTCTACAATTTTTTAATTGACATTTTTTTCCCCTTACCTTGCTTCATTTCGATTTAGATTTCCAAACTTCCTTGTTTCAGCACTGGGAGGGGCTATGATGGTGTTCTGTGCATGAGCATGCCTAGTTTACTATAGTTGCAGCCATTGTATGGTCGAGGAATCCAACTTTTCACCGTTCGGGGAGGAACGCCAAAAGGGGCGTCCTTCCCGATTTCAATCTCGAATTGTTTTAATCTTATAATCGACCCCTCAATGGAGGTTGAAAAATCCCAAACTTTGAAATTAAATATATCGGTTAAATTAACACAGAAATGAAACTTTTGTATTATGTTTGTTAGGGTGAGTGTAAACGTTTACTAAATATAGCACAATAAGAAATGGGGAACTATATAAAAAGTTATATTTTTTACTTTCTCCTTTATTACTGATTTGACCCAATCTAAATGCCACAATTAAATGTTTACCTCATTTTAAACATTTTTGTAATTGGAAGGGTTTATGTCTACAACCAATAATTGCGGAAATGAAGGCCATCTATAGATTTTAGGTTGCACCTTTATGTATAATATTTGGAAAAAGTTAAAAATTGATGGAAAACTTTATATCCTTGCTTTTATATATATATATATATATATATATATTCTATCACTATTGGAACATTTATATATCAATATGGACCGTTTCAGTTATTAAATTTAAAATAATAACTACATGCAAAACAAACTGTGGTTTAATTAATATATGATATATTGTTATCACTTGATTTGATAATAAAGTAAGAAAAAAATATTTCCGAAGCAAAGGTACTGTAAGCCAAGCACTGAAATTTATACCTTTTTCATTGGTATAATAAGATTTTTTTTTGGTTGTGTATAGTATAAATGCTAAATATATCAATATACATTTTAAAGAAAGGTTAAAAATATATTATCTAATTGAAACAAATAAAACCAAGAAAAATTGTCTTGAACTACTTTTAGACTTGACTTGAGATTTTGAAATGTATGCCTCAATGCTGCCTTTGTCTCAATTTATCAAAATGCCTGTTGTAATACGAGACACTGTAATGATGATTAAACAATTATAATCAAACTACTATAGAACCCAAAATTCATCAATCTTTTGATAGCCTTTCAAATGTGGTAGATCGCATGCTGGGCTTTAAATGATTTTGAATGAAGTAAATTATTGCATGTTATTTCTGGCAAACAAACGAAAATTATTGCGATGTATAAATATAAAAAAAAGTAAAGAAGTGATAAAATCTGTTGATCTACAAGACCACTACGTTATAAAATTAAAGATAAGAAAATTTGAATTACAACTATTACAAGAAAGAAACAGAAAAGAAAACTGGGACTTTCTTATTTACAAGGTTATGAGATTTTTCGTAGAAAATGAAGGCATTGTCACGGTCTTGTAATACACAATACAGGACTTATCGAATATCCCCGAATAGCGCGCGAATCCAAAGCTACCAAAAGTACTGTGTTGCTTGTTTCTTGACTCTACACATTTCATTCTTGGAACAGCACCATGCTTTCCTGTTCATTCCATCTGCTAGTGCCTTCTCTTTCGTTTGTTGAAACATAAAGTTCTCTCACGCTGAAATATTATAAATTTTAAAAACGATAGTGTCTGCTGTGTTGATTTTGCTAGAGAGTGCATTAGCTACTCCCTGTAAGCCAACATGCCCTTGAAGTCCAGAGAATTCAATTGTGTAAGATGC
>BPLR01006145.1:0-75352 GCA_021605095.1 Caerostris extrusa | reverse complement strand
ATTTTCCTTTCTAGTATATTCATAAAATCGCAATGAAAAAATTAAACAAACAACTACACAATTTTTCGTAGAAAATTAATTAGTATAACGGTTTTGTAATACGGTTCATCGCTCATATCAAATAACCAAGAATAGGAGAGGACTTTATATCCAAAAGCTTGTTTAAGTTTTTCTCTTTGTACTTCATATTTAGTACATTGAAACAATATTATTTTCTGCCGGAACGATTTGATATTAGTGTATAGATCAGGGAGAAGCTGGTTTTCTCCTTGAAATCTCAAATTTAGTTCGTTCATATGTTTTGTCAAATCGACATAGAATGCTAACTTCCACAGCCATTCGCTATTTTGTAATTCAGTAAGAGGGTAAGAGGGCGATGCTTTTTATTCAAAAAAATTTCGATCTGTGCTCGAAGTTCAAAAAAGCGCTGCAGGACTTTTCCGCAACTAATCCAGCGTACGGCAGTATGATATGGTAAATCATTTTCTCCCAATCTTCAATAAACTCGTGGAATTGTCAGTGATTCAGCCCGGTGGATCTGATGAAATTAACAACTGATATGACTGGTTTTAGAACTTCAAACATAACTAAACATTTTTCGCACAAGGGCTGTGGATGAATGATACAATGTAAGACTAATGGTTTTGAATCACCATCATTTTTTACTGCCTTTGACACAAGTGCAACCACTTCTTTATTTTTACCACACATTTTTGCCTCCATCAGTGATAATAGAATTCAAGTTTTTCCATCGTAGGTTCTTTTTATTAAGGGCATTGTCAACTCCCTTAAAAATATCTTCTCAGTAGTCGCGCCGTAATTACTATCAATATCAAGAAGTTCTTCATACACTTCATAGCTTTTATTTACTCCTCGAATAAGAATCAACACCTGGGCCGTATCTGACACATTCGTTGACTCATCCAAGGCTAGAGAAAACCACTCAGTATGTTCGTTTTTATCAGACAGTTGAGATTATATATTTTCTGCGATGTCTTGTACCCTCCGAGCCACGGTGTCTGCTGACAATAAATTTACTTTTTCGGAGCAAATTTTTCGGCTACTGCAATTACGCATTCTTTGGGAAAACCATTCACCTTTGGAGAAATGATCAAAAAGGTGAATGGTTTTCCACGTTTTGAGATTTCAAGAGCCCCACGAAAGCTGGCACGAGTCGCAGCCTTTTGTTCAGTTTTGACTTTCGTAAGCAAAGATTGCTGTATTTTCAATGCGCGCTTCAAAGCTTCAAATTTTTCTATCCGCAAACTTCCTGTATATTTTGAGTAATTTTGAAAATGTTTCGTTTTATAATGACGTTTAATGTTATATTCTTTGAGAACGGCTATGGTTTCATTGCAAATCAAACATAGCACCATATTACTGGACTCAATCCCGAAATATTGAAAGTTCCATAGATCTTTGAATGTTCTGCATTCACTGTTTATTTTTGCTTCTTTTCCATACTAGTAAATCACACACAAAAAAAAAATTACAAGTTAAAACAAAATACAGTTACGTATGGGCGTTGGTCGGATCTGTCTTTTAATCGGGGTTACGCACTACTTTACTTCACAATAGGCACAGTTCCGCTTCCTTCGCCTTCCCTAGGTAGACTGAGTCTTTTTATACTCCAATTACTGAGATCTCAAAGTGAGTGGAATACACTAGAACCTTCTCAAACCAATGAGGTTATTCCCCAATGTTTAATTGTTACTGTGCTTTCGAAAATACTACTATCGCCATCTATTAGCGATAAAGGATATTACCTACCTATTTCCGCTTTTGACCACTAGATGTCGTCAAGTGTCACGGTCGTATCGGTAAACACAATAGTAATTGTAGTAATTTAACCAGCGAATTTAGCAAGCGTAGGCTCGCTCAGAGCGCGTACTCGGAGACTAGTCTAGAAATTATAGATAATGGCAAAAGAATTAAAACGGTTTTGGCCCGCGGTACTTACTGGAGTAAACAGTATGGCCCTAAGGCTGGAAAGTTTGGAGACCCCTGGTCTACCCCATCGCTATACTAATCGTACTAGGTCAAACGATGTGTCATTGCTTTGTTGACCATCGAGATCAACAGATCTAACCCCTGTGATTTTTTTTCCTATGGGTTATTTTTAAAGATATAGTGTTCTTGCTTCCATCTCCCCAAGACTTATAGCAACCGAAGCAGTTGATAACTAAAATGCTCGAATCACTAACAAAGGATATTCTATCACAAGTGTGTCAGGAACTGGAATACCGCATAAATATTTGCAATGTCACAACAGGGGGCACACATAGAACATCTGTAGAAACTTGGATAACTATAGTTTTATTGTAAATTTGATTTATAAAAATAAATTAGTTACAGCGTTCACAGGTATGCTTCCTTTTTTGTCCCATTCAATCTGAAACACTATGTACTATACTAATACGAACTTGTTATTGTTTACAACAGATGTAATTTTTAATGAGGTAATTTTTCAAATATATAATTGTCTAACATTTTCTTGTTTGTATTGTTAAAATATTCGCAGAACTCACAAAAAAATGACAATTATCAAAATATCCAAATGCTCGATCTACCCCATAATGTATGTATAACCATTGCAGCTTTTCAAGTTCAGATCCTGTAATAAGAATGTACTGCGGACCACGATTAATGAGGTGAGAGAATTTTCTTTGAGCAAAATGTTGATGTTCTTTTGGTTCAGGATAAGGAATTACATCCTGATAACACTCCACTGATCGGAAATTATCGTCACGATAGAATCATCCGAAATTCTAATCGAGTTTTCAGTGGCACTTTTATGTAAAAATATTTACCAAATTGTTACTCCGCAGTTAAAGAGTACTGAAGATACCATAGTTCAAATCTCTATTCAAAATCATCCAGCAATTAATTTTATTTCGACTTATGTCAGTCCTAGAATTCCAGTTGGTTTTCTGGCGGAGAATATAGATAAACTTATTAGATCTGGAGCTACTTTGGTTCTAGGTGGTGACTTAAACGCTCTTCCTTCTAACTAGACTTTTGGTACTTCAAATGGTTGCGATTATAAACTGTTTCGTTTTCTTCAAACTCAGCGTACAGTGAAAGTTGCACCACCCCTAATCCTATTAAACTTGATTCTGTAACTCATACCATTAATGCACTTGACCTGGAGATTTTAAAACTCATCCCACTTAATATTGAAAGGAAGACTGATTTAAAATCTAATAATTTCCTTGTTTCGATTGCCCTGTGAACCAGTGTCGAATCACTGAGAGCATTTGATCAATTTTAAACCAATTTGGAGGACTCCACTCCCATTCTAAACGAGAAGCCCTTTTCAAAGTTGTATTTAAATTAACCAAAACATGCTGAAAAGTTTCTTTGGGATCTGGAAGTGCATTTTAGAGAAGCTTCCGCCGGTTTTATTTCCAAATGATATCAAAAGTGAAATTAAAAATCGTAACTATTTATGTAGATCACAGAATCGAAAGAACCTCATAGCAGGGTTTTTAATATGATTCTTGTGCTAAGGTCAAATTAAACATTACAAATTTCACTCAGCAACGTTGAGTTCATTGAATAGAGGCACTTTTCCGAGGGATTATCATTTTTCTGAGACAAAGTCTCAGCTTAAAAGTCTTAAGCTAACATTTCACCTTTGACTGCCACCAATGGAACTTCTGCTTTTACTTCAATGGAGAAAACTGTGCTGCTAACTGCAGCTTACGGCTTCAGTCTTAACTAAGTCATGGCATCGAAAAATTAAAAGCATTAAACTGAGCAAAGCTCCTGGTATAGATTTAATTACAAATCCCATGTTAAAATAATTTTCTCAGCTTATTATTTTTGCTCTTAACAAATCTTTTGTGTGAGAATTGTTTTCTTATTGTAAAGAACTGCCTAATACCTGTTCGTAAATTTGGTTTAGATACGGCCCTATCTCAATATTACCGTTCAATCTCACTATTTAGCCGTATGAGTATGCGATACTTAAACGTCTTGATCAACATTGCGTAGAAAATAGCCTCTTAATTCTTGAACTTTCGTAAAAATCTTAATATCACCCACCAACTTCTCTTTGTCACTGAATTGATCCACGAAGGCTTTAACGATAACAAATCAATGCGAAAATTATTTCTGAATGCAGTCAAAGCATTTGATAAAATTTGGCATTATGGCTTGATATGGTATAGCATTATGGCTTAAATGAGATAAATCATAAACTGGACAGCCCTTCCTTAAAAAATGGGTCGTTAGGTCGCAGTAAAATGAGTAACGCTTAGCTACAAAATCGCCGATCGCAGGCATGCTTGGTGCGAAATGCTCACGTCAACAATTTTACCTGATTTTTGAACATTTTTACTAATTTTCCTAACTTTTGCAGATTGATAAAATCTTCGGACTTCCCGCTTCTGTCACCACCCTGAAACAACAATTTAACTAATGAATTTATCTGGACTCGTATGCTCGCTCCGAGAGCGTACTCGGCGACTAGGCTAGAAATTACAGATAATGGCATAAAAATTAAAACGGTTTTGGCCCTTGGTACTTACTGGAGTAAACAGTATGTCCCTAAGGCTGGAAAGTTTGGAGACCCCTGCTCTAGAGCATGAATAAGCAGACTTATGATATCTCCCGAGGTCTTTATAATTCACCAGAAAAGAACGCAATATAAGAACCAAAAAGATCAATAGGTTATAAATGAATAAATTCTTGGGCATATTTTAGTCTTTCACAAGTCGAGAGGAAGATGTACTACTATATTAATTTCACACAAGTACTTTTCCATTAAAAACTAAATTCTATTGACATTATTTGACTTCATTCCCCCATTTGTATCACTTCAATGAACAAAGTATAATGAATCATGAAATATGCCACAAAAAGCTCTCGACTACAAGATTTTATTTTTCATGGATATTTGACATGACTGAGGATGCATATTACAAGATTGTAACAATAATTAATTTTTAACGAAAAGTCTAGTAACCGCTTAGCAATAGGGGTTTTTCATTTTTTTTTTTTTTTTTTTTTTTATAATAGAGGTGTTTTACAAAGTTTATCACCTTTACAATGTTGTGATCTAATTGATTAATAGCTTCATCTATTAATTTTATCTTTGTGTTATCTGCTTATTTCTTTAGGTCACCAGAAATAGCATGCAATTCATTTTATTTAAAATCACATTCAAAGCTCGACATATCTATCAAATTTGAAAGACTATCGTGGAGTAACGAGTTTTGGGTTTGATAGATATTTGATTATAATTCTTCGGTCATAATCACAATTTTATTTTAATATCACTTGAATAAATTGAGATAAACAGCATTACAGAGGATGCATCTCAAAGTTATAAGTCAAGTGGTTAATAATAAAGTACCAACTTAATATACAAAAATACATATAAACATACGATTTCTTCATTACTCCCCCCCCATACAGTGTATGAGAATGCATATAAAGATTCATCCGATTATATGTTTTGTTTTCTAATATTTTTAAAATATAGAATAATTAATCACGAAGAAAATCTTGCAGAAAATAATAATTTTTTTAGACCAGAAACAAATAATGAACTATAGCAGCTATAAAGAATGAAAACATTTTACAATAAAGAAAAATAAATTTATTTTTCAACAATAGATAAATACTTTGATAAAAGAATAATTTCACATCTTTAGTAATATCACTCCTATGTACAAGATGTTATTTCTTAAAATCATCTTCGCCAATCATGAGAAAGGTATCTGAAATAATAAAAAATGAACATTTGTATATTAATAATATAAAAAAATCTTTAATATTAATGCATGATTAATCATTACATGCATTGTAATGTAACAAAAATAAATTCACAAAACATTTTAAGAGAAAGAAAACTAAAAACTAGCACAAAATTAAAAAAACACAGGCAATTCTAAAATAAAGAAACATAATAATCATTCAACTGAGGAAATATATCTGATGATTATAAAATATATATCAAGCAAAAATATATTAATAGCAAAAAACAATGCACACAATATTAAACAGCCTTTTGTCTAAAAACTATACATTTTACAGTCAAACTATTGAAAACATTTCGTTTGTGATACATGCCTAAAATTTAAAACTGAAATAAATAACTAATATTGAAGATTGTGTCTCACATATGTTATTAAAAATATTTAAAACAGTATTATAATTTATTCCAAGCAATAAATAAATAAAAATCTGAATATTAATGTAATGGTTGATTTATAGCCTATTTAAATAGAAATGTATATTTAGATCAGAATACTTTTATAATGGAGTAATAAGTAAGCTGCATATCATGCACATTATGTATGTATTACAGAGTATTCTGCATATACTTCCAATGAAATTAATTTAATTATACATTGAAAGTAAGTGTAATTTATTAAAAAACTAATAAAGTAGGATGAAATGAAAAGAAATTACAGAATCCATGACAAAATATTAGGGAATTTTAACTTATTTTGCCATTCTATTATTTGTTACAGATAAGAAAGCAAATACATTAAAAAAAATAATAATAATAACAGGCAATGGAGAATTAAAAAAGATCTCATCTAAGATTTTAATTATTAAAAAACAAAATAATTTTTATTATAATTAAGTCCCACCAAAATTAACTATATACCCAATTACAATGCTTTATCTGAATTCGTCCAACTTAGCGGTTCAATTTTCAGCATTTCAATTGTAGGCCGAACTATAATAAGATATCTCACCAAGGAATGCATATTACATAATGAAGGTTTTTTTTACTCCTAATTTTTTTGTATGGTTAAATACGAGGATGGAGGTTTGTCTTTCAATGAAAATGGAAACTCGTACATAATGTGGCCTATAAAAGGAAAATGTTTATGCAAGACAATTCAACGATAGCAAGCAACTACTAAAAGAATTTACGTTAATTTGAATTTTGAGTGTGAAAGTTTCAGAATTGACACTTATTTAGATCATTAGATTTATTAATCCTTTATTTAAAAAAAATTAACTTATTTAGAAATTTAATTTTATGAATAAAAATGTTTTAAAAGATTAAATTTATTAGACTCGTTCATTAATAATCTTTAAAAACAGACACTACTATCAATCATCCACTATTATCAATACTACAACAAAATAATCAAATGACATTTAAATACATGCATTTGTTAAGAGAAAAAACTATACTAATAAGTTATATTTTTCTACTGTTGTTCTTTTCATGCCATATAAGGCTAGCAAGGAATCACGTAAAAAAAATCAGGCAGCAAACATTTAAATAGAAATCTGAACAGTACCTACATATAAGGTATCCTACAGTGGCTTTTCTTTCCAAATATGTATAAAAATCCTTTCAGTTGTTTTAAATCTAAATAAAACTTTAAATAAAAGATGAAAAACAACACATTTTTTAAAAATAATAAATTTAATTTTAATTTAAAAATCCTTCTGGTGCTTTTTGCAATTTTTTTTTTTTTATTATTATTTTAATTCTTTATTCCTTAATACTGAGTAATAAAGAATGTGTAGCATTTTTTTCTTACTGTGCTAAAATTTTGAATCAAATATCTCTTATTCCATTCATTTAATTAGTATTCAAATAATAAAAATAGTTTATTAATAATTTTTGAGCTAAAAGGAGAAGGAAAAGAATGATATGAATACAAAGAAATTACATAATTTCTTTAAAAATTTACAATTGAAAATTTTGTTTAAAATCTATTCATCGTTTTCATAATATATATATAGCAAAATTTGATTTACAGTAACAATTATTAGGAATATTTTAATAGTTAACTGTAGCACATACTTATACAATATATATATATATATATATAATTACTCTTAAACAATATTCATTTATATTGCTATCATACATAGCTTTATACAGTAATACCATAAAGTTACACTACAAATGGATCCAACAAAATGCATATAAATCTTGGTTAATTGAGATTCAGGGCAAACAAAAATAGTTAATGTCAGTTCTTTACACAATCCTCCTTTACAATTCTACGATTATGAAGGCAGGTCATTTTCCTTACAAAACTCTAAAATTTTACACTTTTACCCTCATTGGACACTAAAGGAATATATATATATTTATATATATATATTATATATATTAACTATGTTACATATTTTCTGTAATAAAAACACACTAGAATAAATTAAATTTATGAGTCAAATTGAAAAATTAAATTAGAAGATTAATAAAAAATTATTGATAAAAAAGAAGAAATAAACTACTACATATCGAATAAAAAAAAACTGTTAATTAAAATTTTCTTTTTATCACTACAAGATGGTTTCTATAGCGTCAACATTTTGATCAATAAAGTCAAAATTATAGCAGAAAATTGTAGGAAAATGAAACATTCAAATAAGAGAAATGCTTCCAAGAAAGATACTTAAAATTTAATTTTAATCTTACTTAAAGATACTTAAAATTTTACACAATTCACATAACTTGGGCATTACTGTAGTCCAAACAAATTTTCAAATACAGAAAAAACATGCCAATATAAGTATTTCTCTTATAGTATTTGTAGATTAAATAAGTGTGGGGAAAAATAATCAAATGAATAAAATTCTACATTAAAAATGTATTAATATTATGCCTTTTAGAATAATATTTAATGCTAAAAGTTTGATGAAGAACTAAGAAAATATGAATTATATATTTTGTTGCTTAGATAAGTAATACAATACCGTAAAAATAAATATGCATTTTAAAATTTTAATAAAAAGTAAATTTGAAAAATCAATTTCATTTATTTTTACACAGAGATATTAGCAAATGCCATTGACAAATGAAGCAGTTTATTACAATAATTAAAGGAAATTAATTAAATTAATTATTTTATTGTAGTGTTACTTAAATAGAAAATTAATTAATTTTAAAGGGTATTTTTTGAGAGAGAAAGAGTTTCAACATTTTACTAAAAACAATATTCTTGATAAAAACAAATCTGTCAGATGTTAGTAATTTTCTTATTAAAAATATAATACAAAATAAAATAAGAAAAACCAAACTGTCAATATTTATTTAAAAATGCCACAATTGATATAAAACTGGTTCTAATAATTATAAATATAAATCAAATGATAATATTAAATGAAGCTAATAATAATAATTCATACTAATATAATTAATAAAATTCTGAATCAATTTCGTAAAGAAGCAAAACTTTATTTCAGAGAAAAATACTTTTTCAAATATTTACATATGATTTCTATGGAAAAAAAAAAGAACACACAACACACAAATATTCAGCACACACATAACTATCAATGAAAGATATTGAAAAATTTTTCAATAATGAGCAATATCAGACTTTCCTTTAAAAATAATTCATTGAAAAACATTCACAATGTGAATATCTAATAAAATCATACAGCAAAACTACATACTTATAACAATTCTATTTACAAGTACAGTTGGAATGTTTTGCTTTATTCAATAATAAAATAATAGGAAAGCTTCTTCTAATATTTAATCATGCATGTGAATAGCATAGTCAACTGGGATAAAAAAGACATTTTTACAAACTTGACTGAGTGAACCTCATACATAAAAAGTCTTTATGTTCAGAAGAATTTAATTTCAAAGCTTTCCAATGCACATACTAATATATTTATAAAATGAGAATGAATTTTAAATTCATGTAAAATATTACAAATGACAAAGGCACTCTACTTTTTGTATAAATAAATAAATATAAATGTTACTATATTGTATGATAAAACACAATACCAACATTAATATTTATTATCAAATATAAAAATATCTTTGCTTTTTAAAGTGATTAAATTTATTGAAATTCCTTATTACAGCATAACAAGATAAAAAATTCTTTTATCATCTTGAAATATATTTCCATTTTCTAATGATCACTAATTTTTTTTTTTTTTTATATCAGGTGACTTAACATTTGATCTAAATAATGAAATACATTTTTAAAACAATATATTTAATGATTGATATTTAAATGGATCGAAATAAATAATTTAAACTTTATTTAATTTCAATATTACATTAGATGATATTTTTAATTTTGTTCTTAAACCTTAATCATTCTACAATACATATCTATTTAAATTTGTTGAAGCAAACTATTTCTGTTTATAGAGTTCAATGTATTAGATATTCTATCTAAGTTTATGCAATGAAAATATTTTAATTCAACTCAATTCTCATCTATAGAAATTTCTGACAAAATAATAATAATACTAGTCGACAATGATGATCAGGTGAATTTTAAATCAAGAAAATATAAAAATAATATTTTGAATATAAATAATATTTTGAAAAGAAAGAAAATATTATTTTGATGGTGATCCATCTTTATCTTTTTTTTTTTTTTTAACAATATCAGTAATTACTGATACATTCTTTTAATTTATTTGTTTACAATAACTTTTATAAACTTTATTAGCTGTTATAAAATAATGAAAATATCACTGAATCTGAAGCAAACAAAAATTAGTAACAGCAAATTTTTTATACGTTAATTAAATTAAGAAAATAAAAGATTTTATAAAAAAGAATATTAATACTAAAGTGATAACATTAATAACATAATTTAATATTGCACACATATTAACTCATAAAAGTCTGTTAAATGAAATATTTACTTTAGTTTGTAAAAATAATGAATGATAATTTAATACTTTAAATGATAAAAATTCAAAAAGAGAGGGATACATTGTTTAAAACTTATCAGGAATGATAAATTTTAAACAATCTCTCTATATATATATATATATATTAAACATCATTTCGAATTAAAAATAATAATTCCATATATCATGTTTAAAAATTTAAATGCATAACATAAATAAAATACCACTATTTGTTTATACCATTGAAAGTCTAAATTTGAAATGATTCAATTCTTAAAAAATATACAAATTATCTTCTACCATACTGAGAAACTTTTATAAAAATTTATCTTAATTTTTTTCTATAAAAACATCTAACTCATATATATAATTTATTATTAAAATTTTAAAAAATCTAATTTCTTTAATAAAAGGTTTCATTTTTTTCAAGCAAAAAAAAAATATATATATCTTCATACATTTTAATAAAGTTAAATGGATCGAAGATGATTACCACAGGTGCATGTTACTTTTACTTTTGAAAGTTTATTAATAAATAATTTTATAAAACAATAATAAGAGAACAGTACTATTTTACACTTTATTTTTTTTTTTGGTACCTTCTTATTATTATAGTCTCGTGATAAGCCATCTGATTGTTGGTAGTCCTAACGACAAGATTTTTTTGTAATAATCTTCTCAGAGAATTAGGAAGTATCATTTCTTTATAAAAAAAACTTTGGTGATGACTAAATAGCAAATATAAAAACAAGGGCACTTCATTTGTAGATATTAAAAACTATGTTTGGATAGATTTATAAGCTCATTAGATTTTTTTTTTTTTTTTTTTTTTTAATATTTAAAAAATATTACTAAATACAGAACTATACAATATTTGATTTAAATATACATATGTCTTACATCCTATACAGAGAATAAAAATCTACATTAGTGATTTAGAGGTAGGTAATATTTAAAATTTTTTATTCATTATGAATTATACCAATTCATATTAATGTAAATTTAATTAAATTAACACAACAAAGATATCATATAAGTTTTAAAATAAATAATCCATTCTAATCTAATCTTTTTGCATTATATGATTTTCTTTAAATTTTCATAAAGAATTATAGCCTTATTTATAATTATGCCTTATATGATATTATCAAGAAAACAAGCTTTTAATTAAAATAAAATTTGGTGTTTATCTTGAAGGTAGTGAATGAAAACTTCATAATCAAATTTTTTTACATCGAGTACGCAATTCATCGATGCAGTTGAGAAATGCTTCAAAAAAATTTTTTACATAGTTTTTAATGTTCTTTTTATCCTTGTGATTTAGATTAAATTTTATACAAAACAGCATATTCTTAGTAAAATATGCTAACCATTTTATTAAAAACTTCCTGAATAAAATATTTTCAATAAACAAAATTTGTTTTATGTAATTAATCAAAGATCCCAAATCTTAAAAAGCAATTTTTTTTAAATGCCTGTAAGAGTACCCATATATAATTGCCTTTTTTTCCTATGGCATTTGCAATCTTCAAATTGACAAGTCATTAATATAAAAGCAGATAAATATTCTATATCACAGCTATCAATACAAAATACAGACTAGAATGAAGCAGAAATACACAAAAGAAAGAATAAAAATTACTATTTTGCATTTATATGAACCAATATTGACCCCACAGCAGTCTGCAAGACTTTCCTTATACAAATGGTTCTGCTGGAAACCTCGATATAATGATGTTACTTCAAGAAGCCTTTCTTGGAATCATCTTATTAATTTATTCAATTTTGTTCAATAAATATGTTATTTTTGTTGACTTCTTCACAATGTATGATTATGCACTTCACATAAAGGTTCCTAGTTATTATTATTTTTTAAATTTATTATTACATCTACTTCAATCCTACAATTATTTTTTTAAGGAGCAAAATTAATTGACAAATTTTGTATAAAAATATGTGGCAGTATAAAAAAAAACATTTTAAGCACATAGTGCCCTAAACTATCCACATTAATAAATGAAATCTTCAAAATTAACAATAATAAACTTTCATTTATTAACATCTATTAACATCTAATTTTTGGAATTGTTCTACTTTTCCTATTAATTCTTGCTTTAAAAAAAAAACAATTAACGTAATATAATAATAAATCTGATTAGAAAAAATCCAATTTAAAGTAGTGGGATTTGTCTCACGAGACTGCTGCAGGATTAATATTTAAGTTATTGAAATCTGTAATACTATCTAGGTATCTTATGAGTGAGCTGTAATTTGACACTTTTAGAATTGGAAGGCATTCGCCTCGTAACTGATATTTGAACACTACCAACGGCTCTTCTAGGCTGCCTCTCTGCTGAGGGCATGAGCCGCAAATGAGATGTTGATGAATAATTTGAGTTATATTTTGTGTAACCTGAAGAGAAAATAGAAAAGGAATGAAGAAAAAAATTAAAATACAAGTAGAAAAATAATAATATAGGGTTAGGGTTCCCATGTTTTTTTACAAAGATATTTTCAAATAGTGCACCAAATTTTTAAAAATATTAACTTTCAGCTCATTTTTACAATAAAAATTACAATTTTCAATTTAAAAGATGAAGATCTTTTTCTGTAGACACTAAATACATTATATTTGGGTTTTTGTAACTTATTTTTTTTTTCAATTTTTTTTTTTTTAATTCTGTGGGTTCACTCATTTTTTTTGCTACTTTCATCCAATTCAATAATGCACAGTTTTATACCGTTTTTTTTTAAATATATATTCTTAATTGTAGGAAAGTTAAATAAGAGCAAGATTTAATGCTTAAATCAAAATTTTGAAAATTAGATTTAAAAGATGATTTTGATTTTGATGGAATTATCTCAGTCATATCCTTGAAAGATACAGATTTGATACATCTAATATAAATGGGCGGGCAGATATTTCTTTGGATGGATACAATTATCTACAGATACACTGCTATTGCTCAGTTACGTAGAGATGACATTTTCAATTCCATTGTTCATGCTTACGTAGTTACAGATTTCTTCATTCTATAAGATGAATACAGAACTTAACGAAAAACTATTGTGTGTAGGGATTGAATAGGCCACCTTTAGGACTTTAATATGCATGGTATGCTTTACCAAGGTATTGCTGCATTTAAAAAGCATGATTTTTAACAATTTAATCTCCAGGGTCTTTGCTGCCTTGATACACTGGGCTCTGATGTCAGCTGAGTTAATAAACACCATCATTTTGAGCTATTATGTTTGTATAGTAGTTAGATTTGATCACATTCCACATTGAAACTAATCACACTTTTTCATAGTAGGTTTTTGATATAGCTCCATTTTTTTTTTTTCATGATAGAAAATCAGCTATTGATTTTCTTTAAAAAAAATCAAAATAATGCTTTACTTTCACGTAGTCAAATTCAATAAATTCTAATAAATCAAGATTTTGCAATTGCAGTTTTTCTTATTTTTCCTTAATATTTGGAAATCAGAATATATATATATATATATATAATTAAATTTTAAAACATAAATTGCAGAAATAGTATCACTGTTTAAGAAATAGATTAATGAATATGAGAGTCACGCCAATAAAAACTACACGAAGTACAGGTAGGGGACAGGAAAAAGACAGAAAAGAAAAGTCAAAGAAGTTAGAATTTTTAGTAATAAAAATTATTAAAAAATATTTTTAAAAATTTGTAAAATTACATGTTTCATTTTTCTGTATTTATTCAACTTTGATAGATAAAATGAAATTTCAATATTAAACATAACTTAAATTTATTTATATTTTTAAACATATTGAAACAAAAATGCACATTTTTTTTTTTTACTTTAATTAAACAAATTTTATGAACAAAATTTAAATCAGATATATTTTTAAAATGTATATAATTAATTTCAATGAGCATACTTCAGATGTTAAATAGCAGTATTTATAACTTTCAGAATGCCAACCAAATTTTGTCTTTATCTTAAAATTTTAAATGAGAGTTGATGTATATTTTTATTCCAAGAAACTAATTGTTTGAATAAAATAAAGCAAATTTATTTTAATTCAATTTTTAATTAATAGAAACAAATTTTTCAGTTTGTAATGCAATAAAAACACAAAATAATTATTTAAATTCATTATCAAATCATATCATTTGAAAAAATATTACCTGCATCTTTTGGAAGTTCACATATTTCACAATTTTGTAAATCTGGGTAATTATCAAAACTACATTTATCACATTTCCATGGGTTCTTATTATTTTCATCATCTGAAGGCAAGGACTTTGGTGTGACATCTGGTAATAAAGAAAGCCTCTTTTTATTTTTTCCTAAAGAATCAAAAAAAAAAAAAATTGCCATATTGTTATATATATATATTTTAATATAAGTAACTATTCCAAACAAATAAATTAGACATTATACATTTATAAATCAAATTAAAAGATTACATATTATACAGGGTTTTGCGAAATAATACTTTAAAGGGCTACAATTACAAAACTAAAAAAATTACAACCTCTTTGGACAAATTAAATCAAAAATAAAATTTAAAAATTTATAAAATTACAAATGTTCTATGTGATTACTACCAGAAACAAGAGTGATACTTAGTCAATAAAACTCTCTCAACACTTTTTGAGCATGTTCGGTGTTACAATTTGAATAGCTGCATTTTTTTACAACTTCTGTTCGTCAATGTTCTCCAGTAGTGGAGGAAAAATTTATCTTTTATGTAACCTCAAAGAAAAAAAACCCACAGGAAGTTTAATCAGGACTTCTTGGAAGCTACTGATTAAGGGTGTGGTCATCATTTGCTCCACAATACATCCACTAAATTTAAAAATTTACAAGCAGATAAGTGGAAAATAGTAGTATTTCATTGTAATTGAAATTTCCAGCTTTTTTCTAACCGCAGAAACAACAAAATATGTAGCATATCCAAATAAAAATGGCAGTAACAAATACACTCATGGAAAAAGAAAAGAATGATTTTCTTGCGATATAAGAACAAATACATATATTCTATATGAGCGAATATGTTCTTCCATCAGCGATTCGCGTTCCATTTAAACGGTTGAATGGCAATTAGCTGTACTGCATATATAAACATTGTGTTGATTGAATTTACCACTGGTATGAAATGCCACTTCATCACAAAAACAAATTTAGATATGAAGGAATAATCTTTGCTGAGATCATTAAGAACAAACTTGCAAAAATTAATTATTTTTATAATTTTAGATAAGAGCGTGTACCAGCTGTACCTTCTATAGTTTGAAAATCAATTATTTTCCCAATACATTCCATTCTGTGATCTAAGGCATTCGCAGTTACCAATTATCTTGTCGAGTTAATTTTGTCGAATTGCCACTGAATGTTTGTCAGATCCGTTTTACAATTTCGTCAGATGCAATGTCAAACAGAACTTTTGTCTTTGCAACTACATCCCTTTCAAAAACTGACAAATCCATAAGATAATCCATCGATTAAAAAAAAAAAAAAATTGAGTATTTATGACAAAATGCTAGTTCAAAAGTCATGATTGATTCACTAACAAATATTGTCTTTTCAATTATCATCAAGGTGCATATTGGCAAATTATTATTTCACATAGTTAGGACGAAGGGTGCTCATAAGATACATAATGCTATCTCTTGCCAAATAAAGAACTTCTCATTCGTTGATGTGCAGATTGGTGCTTTTGTTTTGTTGAAGAAATATAGCCTTCAAAGTTTGAATTTTCTTTGTAAATAGCTTGCATATAAGATAGAAAAATATTGATATTCTGGTTAGAATTTTTGTAATCAACACCAGAAATTATTTATTGGTATTATTTCATTACTTTTCATTCAATACATCCAGAACCAAATATTTATATTACTTTACTTAAAATACTTATAAATACTTTTATAAATATCCTCTGAATTGCAATAATTTTTTAAACATCAAAAATCCAAATTACTATTAGAAAATGCACTTTAAGAAAATGGAAAAATCTTTTTACTGATATATTTCTGTCTATAAAATGAATTTTACAATAAATTAACAATTAAATGAAAAATATTTACAAAAATAGCATTATTCTTAATAAAATGAAGTATTTAAATAACAATACAAACCATGATTTGATTGACATTTCAAACCATCATTTGGTCCCGTAAATATATTAGAATAAAAATCTTCATCAGTCATTCCAAGTGGAACTAAATTAAATTAAAAATTGCATTGAAACATTAACATTAAATTGAGAAGAAAAACAAAATAACTAAAAACAGTAAATGCTGTAATTATTTGAATTACTTGTTTGAAAAAAAGGAAAATTTTACAATTTTTATATTTCAAACAAGAAACGTTTTCAAAATGGTTGATTATCAATATTTTTTTAAAAAAGCAATTTTCAGAATAATCATTAAATACAAGTAACTAGCACATTAAAATGAAAGTGTTGTTGCAATTTCTTAAACACTATAAGGAAATAATTTTTTTTTAATATACAAGATACTTTTTTTTTTTTTTTTAAATGAGTGGAAAATTACAAATATGATTCATTACGGTGATATATTTGTTGCAACTATTTTTTTCATTTCAAATTCATCACAGATATACAAACAATAGATATAAAGAAAATGAATACATATCAATGTATATTATACATAAATGTACAATTTATAATGTACATAATAACATTGTATTATTTAGTTGTAAATCTTGATTAATAAATTTTTTGTCTTAAAAATATAGAAAAACAAATGAATTTTTATCTTAAAAATAAATGTAAAACTAGTTATATACTATATCATGAAATTTTTTTTTAAAACAATAAAAAGAATTAAAGTATGTTATTTCAGTTTATAAAATTACATCTTTTCAAGCTATTTAAATGATTCTAAGCATTAGATACTAAGATAATAACTATGTATACATCTAAAATAAGAATATTTCAGAGGAGTTAAATAAAGATATAGATTTTTGTAAATGGATTGATTATTTGAGTACATTTATAATAAATTTTTTTTTAATATTTTCAAATGTGCATAAATTACTTACTCTGTTCATTAGTAGTAAGATCATACTCCATAATCAAATCATTGCATTCTAGAATTAATTTCCTGTTTTCATCCTTCAGTTTATTTAGTTCAGTCTGTGTTACATAAAAAAAATTACGTAATTAAATAAAGTTAATAGTTAGACATTTTAAATAGTCACATTATAAAAAGATATATTTACATTTTGGAAAAATACTTACATAAGAAAATGAGTCTTTTTTCTCACGTTTTAGTGCTACTTTCTGTTCTAATTTATTTACCATGAATTTCAAATTCGAACAAATTGTTTTTTCTTTATTTAGCTCTTCTTGTACCAAATCTAGCCGAGCTTTCTGATGTTTTTTAACATCTGAAAAAAAAAAAAAGTAAATAAAACTTTATTTAAATATTTAAAATTAGCTGTACTGAAAAGAATCACAGATAATTTTCAATTAAATGATAATATGCATTTTCAATATTTTTCTTTTGAAATTTATTATTTTAGTAAAAATGTGACTAGATTTAAAAAAAAAAAGTATTTTTTATTTTAACTTAGCACAATAAAGATAAAAAAAAAATAAAGAAAGAAATGTATATATTCAGAGGACCAGTCATCCTGCAAAACACATGAGTTAATAATATATTAATTGTGCATTTGGGAGAATGGTTTTATTAGCAAATCACTATAAGTAACAAAAAAGATAACAAATAGGATTCTTTTTGTTTTCAAAAATACTTTTGCAAATAAACTAAATCAAATTATTTCACTTTTAAGCTCAAGATTTTATCCACATGAATCAGTTTGCAAGTGATAGGAATATTTGATAATATTACTATTAAACAGCTACTGAAAATTTAATTATGATATTTCCATTTTACATGATATGTTGAAATTTTTTTTAGTATCCATTAAAATTTTTGGCCAATGCCATCAACAGATTGTTTAGTTCTGTTTATAACAAATTATTAATTTTCATATCTGTAATATTTTAAGAGCAATTAGTTAAAAATAAAAATCTTGAAATTGAGATAAAGCAGCATCAGTGAGCATAAATGTCCAAATTACAAGACAAAGACAAAACACTAAAACCACAATATATTAAAAATTTCAAGATTTTTATTTTTTCTAAGTATTAACTAAATTACTACTAACCAAAAAACTGCCCTTCATGGATATTTTCACATTTCATAACAGAAAATTTCTTTAACTGCATTTGTAAACTACAAATGTTTTTTTTTTTTTTCATTAGCAAATCTAAGCAGTCAAATATTATCCTAGTAACTACAAATGAAATAAATTTAAATATTAACAATAAAATCTATGAAGGTTAGTTTGATGATTCTATATTTCAATAAAATCATTTTTAATAATAAAGTTTTTATCACTAACAATTTAATTTTACATCATAATAAAATTATAATGTTTTCTATTCAACATATAGCAATATGCCAATTTTTTTTTTCATTTTAGAAATATTTCATTAGGGATTGTAGTTTAAAAAAAAAAAAAAAAAAATTTTATCAAAACAAAGAGCGGCTGGGATTTCAAATGTGCATTTACATATAACTAAAGAAAGAAATGAAGTTAGAACATGTCCTTAATGATTTAATTTCTAAAATAATTGGTTGTGAAAAAATTATATTAATTTGCCCCTTATACACATATACAAGATTATTTAAATACTCACCAAAGGAGAAATATAAATATCAAAATTTTAAAACATTTACAACAATAGAAATTTAAAAATGAAAAAAATCATTCTATAAGACTTACCCATAATGTAAGCAGGTAATTCTTGATATCCATGAATTAAATTGGTTTCATTTACATGTTCACTAGAAATCTTGCTTTTAAGCTTAGTATTATGTTTAATATCACTATTATAAAGATCCTTTGTGGACATTACATTATCAACAATATAGTTATTCATTTCATCAAAATATCCATTACTTTCTCTTAATGGTTGCAAATGTGTTGGGAATTTATACTCTTTGGAATCCTGAGCATGACTAGATGAATGTGAAACATTGAAAGAAGCTTGGTTTGTAGGAGGAAGTTGATTGGATGAAGACTGATTCTGAGGCATATGTGGTCTTTGTAAGCGTAGAGCTGTAAATGTTGCACCTTGTGAGCCAACAGATATTTGAAGATGAGAACCAAAATCTCTATAATCACTAGGGCTTCCAATATTTGTAGGAATCGTGGATATTTCAATTGGATATGTATCTGAAGTTTGTGGTTGCAGTTGTAAATTTAATGAAGTAGTATGGCGACCAGGTTTAGATGAATGAGAGGCAGTTGTACATACAGAACTACCATAAACATTCATTTGTTGCTGTGCAAAAGGGAATGACGGAGTAATGCTCAAACTTACAGCATGTCCTTTTGAAGGTTCCATTTTAGTGGAATCCAATGAACTAATGGTAGATTCCTTTATTCTTGGTGATTCTACAGGTAAAACAGCATGTTCCACAGTGGTTGAAAACATCATACGATTATCCATGTTATCACTGGGGTTGTGGCACATTACAGTATGACTAGAAATTGGCATATTTTTAGATTTATCTACAAATAGTTTGTTATTATTTGAAATAACAGGTTTCGAAGGCACATCTGGTTTTGGCAATTGTAGAGATAAATGGATTTCAGTAGGGCTTGATGTAGATTCAAGGGATGGATTATTAAATTGCTGTGTGTTTGTAAAATCTTGTTGAGTGCTATTGTTATTATTCTGTCTGGCAACAGCTTTGAGATTTGATGATAGAGTCTCTTGATTAGAGGAATTAACGTTTTTCTTGAATTTTGCTTTGCTTTCAGATGACCGTTTATCTGAAAATGGTTGACTGGAGTGAAAATGACTTTTGCTCTCTTTTTGCAAGAGGCTGACACATTTATCTTGGTCTTCTGCATACTTGAAAAGAAATACAAAATATTTTAATCATATGTTTTTCTAAAATCAACAAGACCAAATTAAGCCAAGAGATATTTTTAAAAATTGGAAAAGAAATTTTCTTCTAACATAAAGTTTGCAATGAAATATTAAACAATTCAAACAAAAATTACGTATTATTTATTATTTAACAAAATAAAGTTTAATATTATTTGCTTTAAAAACTATTCTGAAGTTTTATTAGTTAAATTAAGTATAATAAAATCCATTTTTTTTATTTAATTAATGAAAATTTCCTTTTTTCTTCAATAATTTTTTAACTTCTTTTTTATTTCATGATCATTATCAAAAGACATCAAAATATCATTTCTTAAAATTAATCATGAAAAATATCAGATGGCTTTTCAATATTTATTAATGTTATAACACAACCTAACAACATCCTATACATCACACATCCACCTATCATATCCTATGTATGTGATATAACTTTCATGAATAGATACAAATATTTTTAAAAACTAAGGGCAAAGAGGTCGAAATGTAGAGGAAAATCACGTGGAATTAGTTGCAATGAGAATGATTAATTATTTTTATACCAAAAGTAAAAACTTTTCTGAATTCTTTATAATATTTTATTTTTGTTACAGGCAGTGATTTTGGATTCATAAAAATCCAGTAAAGAAGTTTAGATCCAATTTATATTTAATACTTGTTAAACAACAGAACAATTTAATTATCATTAAAAAGGGACATTACACAAATTTGAACATTTGGAAGATGATCTGTATAAAAAATTGTACTCTATTGACGTGATGTAACAATGTGACTAAACAATAAAAAAAACAACACCATGAAATGAACCAATACCCCTAATTTAAGGCGGAGGGGGAGCAACAACACATAATTTGTAGAAATCCAAGAGAGGATTAATGTGTTAGGGTTGAGGGTCTTTAAAATGCAGATGAATTTGTACTTTCTTTTCTTTGTTAACAATGCTTTAAAAATTATAATAAATGATATATAATTCTACAATATCCCGATGCAGACGAAGTCCCTTTTCATAATAAAAAGAAGATATAAACACATAATTTAGTATGAAAAAAATTACGAAATTTTTTAGCATTGACTTGAAATTATATTTTGATCAACATTTGCAACCTTTTCAGGATGCATATTATAATTTCAATAGCATGGCATCCCTTTTTAAATGTAGGCTGAGATTTTAACTTTATATTAGAATTTTGATGAAGCATTTACTTCAAGCAGACCAATGTTTGACTTTTTAAATATTGACAGGCTAATTTACTGATTGTTACCACCGACAAATTTTAATACATGTGAATCCTTAGTTTGGAAGATATTTAAAAAATAATTATTGTGTTACCCTGACTAAATTGTCCAAGCTAAAGATGTTATGATTTGGTTTGCCCCTCTACAATGATTTTCTGCATACTTTGGGCTAATTAGACCTGGACCTACAGTCTATCATGGATTCCAAACTCTTAACAAACATCCATGCCACCGCCAGGATTCAAACCTGAGTACCTGTGGTACCAAAGGCCAGAATGCTAGCCAATTAGCCATCAGGCCACAAAGATGTTAGAGATAACTTGTTTGAAAGATTTTATGATATCCTTCAAATCAATTTAAAAGAAAACAATACTGCACTTTCAACTTGCTGCAGTAAGTGATGAACAACATATTAAACATTTACTGAAATGTGTTGATTTTAATATTAACTATGTTAATAAAATTACAGACACTTTACTAATAAATTATTTTTATCAAAGTCTTACATTACTTTCTTCAGAATAGTTTCATATTATAAAGCTAGTTCAGTACTTTTTCTTATATTTGAAATTTAATTTTTGTAAATTTAAAAGTAATTACACTCCATTATTTCAATATATTAGAATAATAAATTTTGTGACAATTAATATTTTTTTTTTAAAAAGCAAGAAAAAGGGAACCTTACAAGAAATATATGATCTCTCAATAAATCTTCTGACAAGTCAGGAAATCTTTTCTTCATCTCCAGGAACAGATGCATGCTGGCAATGTTCCTACTTGCCATTTTCATTTAGCATCACTTTCAACATAATAGATTTCTTTAATGTTGCACTAAAATTAAAAAGAAATTGTGTCATACAAATTGGAAAATATTTGGTAATGAGAATGAACATTTACAAAATATAAAATAAAGACAGACTGATTATAAGGACAAGATTTAATCAGTCCTTCCAATGAACTTACAAATAAAAAATTTTTTTTTATTGTATTGTAAATTTATTGTTTTCAGTTAATTTTCTATCAATCACCTATATTTTCCACATGCATTAATTAATATGCAGTATATAATTTCTGATATATTGAAAATTCTTCAAAAACTATCATGTATATTTATGATAAGCAACAAAGATATATATGTTACATGTATGTTACAAAGACATATAACAATATGTTACAAAGATACATGTTGCTAGATATATCAGCTAAAAACCTGACAACAAATTAATTATTTTTTTTAATGATTTTTCTCCATTATAACAGATTTTCTAAAAATTACAAATACATTTCTTATTTCATAAAGGGGGGGGGGTCTTATAAGTATGACAAGTTGACAGTCTTACAAGTATTTTAGCTTAAAGCATTTATTTTTTTTAGACATAACTGAAACACAGTAAATAATGCAGCAAGACAAGAACTATATTATTATTTCTTATGCAAAAAAATGAGCGAATTAAACATCAATATCTCCTCCATCCATTTTATTAAGTTGAAAAAAAGGTTTTCAAAAGGAAGTACTTAATAATACTTTCCTTCCATAAGATAGAAAAATAATAAGAGAAAAGAAAAGGATACACGCGGACATAAAACTCAAACCGTCTAAACCAGCGATTCTCAAAACTTAGGATTTCCAGCGGCGCTTTGTCCCCTTTAAATGATGTTTGATAGCTAGGGGTCTCTTTTTAGAATTTAAATAAAACTTAATATATGTTAATAAAACCTTTTTTTGGCAATTATAAAACAATAAAAAAAGTGCATTAAAATAGCAAATTACCATCTTAATATCAGCTCAACTGTTAAACCAACAATATTACAAAAATTTAATTAAAAATCATATTAAATTGGCCTGTTAATTAATACAACATTAAAAGTAAAAGCAATATTATTTAAAAAGAAAATCTCACCAAGAAACTGTTCCAAAATTTCAACTAAATGATTTTTATAGGAGAACAATAAACCCCAGTTTGAGAACCACTTGTCTAAACCGATGGTTCTCAATTATTCTTTTTTTCTCTGCGATCTTAAAAATATAGATTAGCACTGCACCCACTTCAATCTATTTTCATCATTAAATGTCATAGTAATTTTGATGCTTTACCATTTTGTTTCATATAAGAAATAATAAATATGACTGTTTTTTTTTTTTTAACTCAAAATAAAAGAAATTTCAAAAGCGATATTTTTATTTAAAACAAATAGTTAAATGTCATGGGACATTTATGTAATTGTTAGGTTCTTTTTAGGTAACATACAACTTGATGCACCAAAAATGCCTTTCTTATTACATTTAATACTTGCCCGTTATTGTGAAAGGAATAAAATAATTATAAATGTACTATCTATTGGCAATTCAATTATTTATATCTATAAAACAATATCTATAAAACTACGATAATCTTCCATAATATAAAATACAAGCTCTCATTAGTAGTGCAAAATACATAAAATTATAATTTTTCCTTGATTAAACAAGATATTTTTTTAATTAATATTTAAATAATACGTGTAAAAAGTTTTGGACGTATTTCTAACCAAAACATATAAACATGTAATTAGTTGTTTAAACAAAAACAAAACACAATCATTCAAAAATTTTATTATTCACATAACTTTATTTTTTTAATTAAACGATAACTTACTAAAACGATACTTAATAATGTTTTAGTTAAAACATTATTGAGTATATCTTTTAATTAAAGAATAAAGTCGTTATATGAATGATAAAATTGGCTAGCATGGAAATATCTATTTTAAAAGCTTGGTTCACCTGTTTTCACCAATTTTAATTTACTTTTCCCCCTGATTTTTATATTTATGATCACACCCTTCTCTAAAATAGCATTATTCATAACACCGTAATGTTTAATCTACATAAAAGATTTTTATGTAGATTAAACAGCATGAGGATTTAAAAAGTAGATAAAACAGACCCCCTCGTTTAAAGAAAAGAGGAAAAACCCAACAAAAAATCCCTACTTATTCACTGAAAGAAGTACGTTTAAGAGAAAGAGCGGCAGAAGGCGCGAGATGTTTACATTAATGATAACGATTGGGAGTACCAGAGAAAATAGCGTCCATTAGATCGCGCTAAAAGCATATTATTATAAATTAATTTTCACTTATATTACACGCTCAATTTTTGCTCGTCTTGCTGTAACGACAGTTATTTACTGTTCCATAACGAAGGGCAAGATTTTTCATCTGATGTTTACATACCCAAGCACTTGTGGCTGATAACGATTGTTATTGTTAACGAGAACATGAGCTGCCAGCTGGTTATCTGTATTTCGAAGTTAAAATAAAAGGCTCATGAACACAGAAATTAAACAGTCGGAGAGTGATCAAACATTTTTTCTTCTTTAGAATTTTTTTGAAAGTCTTTTTTGGGGTACATTAATTATAACTGAAGCATATCTGACTCCCAGTAAATAATTAAACTCCTCTTTTTCCTGCACAGAAGATATTTTGCTATTTTTTGAAGTACGATCATTTTAAAATTTCTAAGTTGTGCACAATACGCACATTTGATGTTGTTGTCGTGTAACTCACGGAAGGAGGGGAGAGGGGTGCAGCTTCTGTTCTGATGGAGCACCCGTAGGTAGAAGTTTGACTTCTGCTCCGTAACGCTCTTACAGTCATAAGAGACCGGGACCTACGGCTTAAAGTGGATTCCGAACCACTACAAACATCAATGGCACCGCCGGGATTCGAACCCGAAACCTGTGGCACCGAGCGCCAGACACTCGGCCATTCAGGTCCCAAATTTGTGAATGACAACGGCACGCGGTGTTCCCAGGTGGTTGGTGGTCCCCACCCAAGTATTGACCGCGCCCAATGATGCTAGACTTCGGTGATCCAACGAGAACCGGTATATTCAGCATGGTATGGCCGTAAGTGATTGTTATAAATCGCTGGGTATGACGGTTAGTTGAATATTGTTGCTGCTTATCCCCTTGATTTAGAATCCTAAACCAAGTCCAGTAGATCATGCTGCATCAATAGATCATAAACGGTCCTCCCCTCATTCAACAGTTGCCTCACAGAGGCACCAATACAATCGATGAGATGAGAAGAAGACGCGACGGCCGAACAATGACAAAGGTTATATGTCTTCTCATCTCCATTGAAGGTCAAACTCTTAGTGCGGCCAGTCCTTAGTCTAGCTAAAGCAGCTTGGGCAGATCTAGGACAGGAGCACTGCAAGGACATACCAGGATATTTAGCGGCATACCATGCATGAATGGGTGGCGACCTTCAAGCGGTATTCATTCTGTAGTTGAATATAATTTTATAATACTTTTAACTTTAGGAGCTTAATATTCTGAACATTTTAATTTTGTGTAAAAGTAAATAAAAGAGCATCAAAAGACGTTGAAATACAGATAATGCAATTCATGTATCACTAGTAAAAAAAAAAAAAAAAAAAAAAAAAAAAATTAAAAATGAGTAAATATTAAGTTATAATAACATTTAAGTTCGCCTCGTGACTCAGTGGTAACGTGCGCCACTGGTGGTTTGGTTTATCGCTCTATGGTCATCTTGTGCACACGTTAGGCTAAACAGACCGGGACCTACAGTTTAAAGTGCGCCGCTGGTGAGCATTAGGGCTGAGGTTTAACCCGCTGGCGTCTTTGTTGTAGACACTGTTTCAAAAACAACAACAAGGTGGCTCGATGGTGTTTGTGACTTTCAGCCTCTTGCCCCGTCAGTCGGACTACATGGTTAGAGTTATCCGGGTCTTCTCCCATACGATACGCAAATGCGGAATAGTTCCCCTTAAAAAGTCCTCCCGGAGGGCACTGCCTTCCTCCTTCTTCAGAGAAACGGTGCCAAATCAGACTTCTACCGACGGTCCTCCCCTTGCCCTTAATAGCACCAATGTCTAGACCATGCCTGACACAACCCGCGGCGCGCCTTGGACACTTTTACGGCCCATGAGATTTATCACACTTTTACAAAATATATATATTTTATAATGGCCAAAGTAGTGAAAACCAATGTATTAAAAAAATACATTATGTGTGCATCCATATATTCAAAAATTAACTGTAGAAATTATGAGAAAAAAATTAACTTTGAATTTAAAATAATATTCTTGACAAACAAATATTGCACTATTAAAATAAATATTTTTTATATTTAATTTTTAGCGTTATATACTTCTTTACAATGCACTTTTAGTATCATTATTATTATTATATTATCTATGTTTCCATGTAAGTATAATAGTAAACACAAAAATACTAACGCATTATGTTTCAGTTTTTCACTCCAAAAAATGTATACAGTGAATCTAAATCTAATACGGGGATATATAAATTTTTATGCGTCCCGCAGAGTTATGATGCATTTCCAAAGAGACTCGCAAGATCGTTTAGGTTGGCCACCCCTGTTCTAGACGACGAATTTTAAAAAACAAGGTAGATGCCTTTCTTAGAAATGCATATCAAAATCGATGAAGATCTGAATCGTTGCAGAAGATCCATAAAAGTTGACAGGAGTGTAATGCATATCTAGACCAGAAGAACCCTGCCAAAATAATCGATGGAATAATTCATACCGACATCCACAACGTAAGTCGAGCAGCTGTAATTATCGCTGCCAAGACGACTCGGTCTGTCGTCGAAGTATTGATCTGTACACACCCATATTATTTGAACCAGGTAATAGTTTTAACGTGGTACACGTAGTCCCAGACTTACAGAATTACGTTCCAATATCTCTATAGTAGAACAATGTTGACCAAATCGATAATTTTTTTTTTTTCAAAACTCTTGATTGCTTCAAAAGTATTTTTTGATATATGCAAAGGTTTCTGTTTAACAAACCGATAAACATAAGTAATTATACATAATGCATAAATAAATAAATATAAAAAAACCCCTAGATTTAAGATTGCAATTATTTCACAAAAGCCAAACAAATAAATAATGCATAATAAGTATTTTTGGGGGTATATGCAGCAAGGGTTTCTGTTTAACAAACCGATAAACATAAGTAATTATACATAATGCATAAATAAATAAGTATAAAGAAAGAAAATTAAAAATAATAATTAATTACCACAAATTCATATAAAAAAAAAAACCTAGATTTAAGATTGCAATTATTTCACAAAAAGATAAACAAATAAATAAATAATGTTAATTAATTAAATGTGTAAACACCACTCAATGAAACAATCCTCCTTTTCCCTTATTTTAAATTTAAAAACAAAATTAATTACCACAAACTTATATAAAGAAACCTAGATTTAAGATTGCAATTATTTAACGAAAGCCAAAAAATAAATAAATTACATTCGTTAATTAAATGTGTAAACATCACTCACTGAAATAATTCCCTTTTACTTTAAATTTAAAAAAATAATTACTACAAACCCATAGCAAAAATCTAGATTTAAGACTAATTATTTAACATAAGCCAAACAATAAATAAAATAATTAATTAAATGTGTAAACACCACTCACTGTGAAACAATTCCCTTTATTCAATTCAATGGAAGAATTAAAAAAATATTTCTTATCAGTTATCCAAATACGAAAATGGTTTAGATAAATTACAAATTTTTGTAAGATGTTTTGAAAAAAATGCTTCAAAACTTACTTAATGGTTGTGCTGGTCACAAGACTTAAAAGTTGCTATCGTTTATTCTTAATTTTAATTTCTTGCCTAGCATAAACTTATTTTAAATATTTTTTATTTACTTTATTTGAGATGGGGGCCTGAATGGCCGAGTGGCTAGCGCTCTGGCGCTCGATACCACAGGTTTCGGATTCGAGTCCCGGCGATGCCATGGATGTTTGTAGTGGTTCGGAATCCACTTTAAGCCGTAGGTCCCGGTCTCATATGCGTTGGGCTGACAACCCTACCCCGTTAAAAAGAAAAACATCTCTCGTTTCGAAATCTAGCAGTAGGTAGACGGCCTTCCCCCACACTGGGTTGTTGAGCCAATGATGATGATGATGATTATTTGAGATGAACCACTTGTATTTCACCTCAGTTCTCTCATGTTTTTATCTCCTGTCAAGTTTCTTACTTTATTTAGGTAAGAGTTTAAGGTTCTAGGCAGGTCAATGCACTCTGCAGAAAGGAAAAACCGAAATAAAATTGGTTGTCCTTATATTAGAAAATAATAAAACATTTTTTTAGTTACGTTTAAAAATAATAAAATGATCTTTACAACTGTTCAACTATTTTTGCATAACTATAATTTAGTTTTTATAATACATGTATAACTGATTTTATATATAATTCAAAATATTTTCCTGCATTTTTTAACAAAAATATGCATATTTATTTCAGCTTAATAATTTTTATTATTTAAATAAAAACAATTTCAATTATTCTTATTATTTCCAAATGAGTTTAATTAGAATGTCAAGTTTAAATTTTCTTCTGTCGTATTTTCTCATTCTAATCTAATTTTACGAATAAAATACTTTCTATGTAATTCTTTGCACCTTGTATGGCTGGTATGTTTATTCAGCTACGTTAAGATTATTTATTTCTTTTTAGCCTATGCCCGCCTGTAGTTATTCAGCCATAGGACGTCAAGCCTCCCAGTAGTGTGCAGTTATGTCATCAGGCACGATAAGTTTAGTGCAGTTACACAGGTGATCGCCATCCATATTGGTTGTTGTTGTTGTTGTCGTATCCCTCATGGTAGGAGGGAAGAGGGGTGCAGCTTCTGTTCTGATGGAGCACCCGTAGGTAGAAGTCTGACTTCTGCTCCGTGACGCTCTTGCCGACCTACCGGGACCTACGGTTTAAAGTGGATTCCGAACCACTACAAACATCCGTGGCACCGCCGGGACTCGAACCAGAAACCTGTGGCACCGAGCGCCAGAGCACTCGGCCATTCAGGCCCGTCCATATTGGTGATCCGACATAATAGGGCAGATCCCATCCGAAGCCAAACCAATGCGATGGAGGTCTGCAGGTAGTCATGGTATAAAGTAGCAAGCCTCCTCCAGGTGCATCCTGGGTAACGCAAAATCTGCTACTCTGACCACCTATATCGCGTCTCCAATTAAATCAGGTTAAGATTATTATGTCTCAGATATTTTTCTTTCTTTCTAATGCAGCTGGCAAACACTTAGACAGCTTGGTCATGGATGCCTTAAGGCAAGCGCTGCACAGACGTTACTCACTTTGCATTACCCAGGGGGCGCGTGTAACTTGATGGTAAGTTACGGATGTGGAGTAACAATGCCCCCGCAACGCTCTACGATCCTATTAGGACCGGGACCTACGGCTTAAAGTGGATTCCGAACCACTAGAAACAACCATGGCAAACCTGGTTTGAACCCGATACCTGTGGTACCGAACGCCAGAGCGCTAGCCATTCGGCCATCATGCCCCATGTCTCAGATATTAAGATCAGGAAAATTAATTTAAAAATGCAAAATTAATTAATTAATTTAATTCGAAAATTTATTTTCCATGGAAAATCGAAAATTTAAAATCGCCATAATTTTTCAAAATGAGCTTTTATTTTTATAAATTTACGAGTAAAACGATACATCTAGACGATAATTAATCATTCAAATATTTCCAAGTCATAGCGTAATTTATATATAAAGAACTATTTTTAAAAGGTCTATTTGTAAGATCTCTGGTTCCCAACATAATGGTGCATTCTCAGTCATAAAATATATTAAAGGTGAATAAATAACATAACAAATTAATGCATACAAAAATTTTATTAAGTATGTAAAACACATGAAGAAGAATTATTAAATTTTATTAGCGATAAATTATGATTTATTCCTAATAAAATTTAATACAATATATTTAAAAATACTTCATAATTTACAGCAAATTTTTTTTCCCCTTTATCTTCACAGTTCACTTTTCTAGGGCTATATACAGATAGTGGAAAAAATTTTTCTTGACATTTCCATGACTTGCGGCTATTAATTATATTAGTTTCCTGGCTTTCTCCTGTTCAGAATCACTATATGTGTACAATATACATTATTAAAAACATTTTTACCAGTTACTTAATATGAAAAATCATATATTTTTATGGAATTTAATTTAAAATAAAAATAGAATTAACAACCTAAAAATCTATTACAACAGTATGTACAGTAAATCCCCGAATTATTACAAGATAACCACAGTTACTAAAATATAGATAAATTATTTCATTTCAACTATTTTTTTAAAAAGGCATTTAAGTAAGTTTATTTTAACAATTGTCTTCTTTTTAGAAACTAACGAAAAGAAACAGCTGAACGTCACGAAATGGCGAATAAAGCAATTTTCCCTGAATTTGTTTTCAATTCCTTCTATTAGTTCACACTCTCTCTCTATATATACAGTGAGCCACAAATTGAGTATACACCTCTAAAACTTTTAGACTTCTTCCAATTACAAATTAAATATTGATTTAAATAGATAAATTTTTATCCTAGATACTTTAACCTCTGCTTTACCATCCTATAATAACACAATTCTATAGTTAACTTATTTATTACGAAAAAAAGTTAAGCGATTCGAAGAAAAGATAGAAAACCATGCCACAAAATTGAGTATACACTTCTTATATTTGTAAATTATGCCACCACTTTTTTAGTTTCAAGTTTTCTTTAAAGAGTTTTAGGAGTAGCTTGCTTATAAAACGTGCTATTCACTTCAACGCTTTAAGTAGTATTTTTTCTCATTAAAAATCGTAAAATGAGCTCTCGTAGAGAAACTACTGAATCCGAGCGTTTATTATTGGTTGTAAAATGGTCAAAAGAGGGGCAAATCTCTTCGAGAAATCGCTGCGTTGATTGGTGTAACTCATGGTTGTGTCAAAAAATACTACAGAAGTATAAAAGAACTGGATCTGTGGCAAATATTCCTGGAAGAGGACGTAAAGAAATACTGAGTACTACAGCGAAGAGGAAGATCATTCACTCAGTAAAGAAAAAGATCCGAGGGTGAGTGCCTCTAAACTAGCTTTTCGATGTCCTCTACAATCGGGGAAAAGATCTCAGTTGAAACAATTCGACGTACCCTTCACCAATATGGGTTTCATGGCCGTACACCAATACGAAAAGCCACTCATCAAGTATGTGAATAGACAAAAAGAGAGTGATTCTCGCCAAAGAACATAGTTTAAAGCCTATTTCTTTCTGGAACACTGTAATTTTTGATGAAAGTAAGTTTAATCTTTACGGTGGACGATTTAAAAACATGGAGAGAGAAGCTGGGAAAGCACTGGCACCTAAAAACACCATTAAGACAGTCAAGTTCGGAGGTGGATCTGTCCTCGTTTGGGGTTGTATGTCGGCTGGAGGAGTTGGAGAGCTTGCTTTTATTGATGGTATTATGGACAAGCATGTATATTTGGGGATTTTGAATGATAACTTGAAAAGTGCCAGTAAGTTGGGGCTTGGGTCAAGCTTCATATTCCAGCAGGACAACTACCCCAAGCATACAGCGAAGATTGTGCAGTTATACTTTCTGTACCATTGCAAGAAGCAATTACACACTCCAGCCCAGTCTCAGACCTAAACGTCATCGAAAATTTGTGGTCGCAATTAGAGAAAGCTGTACATGAGCACGAAATCACAAGTAATGAAGTTCTCAAGAAGGTTCTGAGAGAAGAATGGGCTAAAAATTTCTGTTGAAACCACTAAAACACTAGTAGAATCTATGTCCAGAAGATTACAAGCTGTAATTCAAGCAAAAAAGGTTATGCAACAAAATATTAATTTGTACGTTAAAAGGAATTAATAAAAAGGTGTATACATATTTTTGTGGTGTTGTTTTTCCTCTCATCTCAGATCTTTTATTTTTTTTTTTTTTTTCGTAAAAAATAAATAAACATAACAATTTTATAAGTATAGTACGGTAAAGCATAGACTAAAGTATATAAGGTAAAAATTCAATCATCTTAAAGCAATATTTAATTTGTAATTGCAAAAAGTCTCTAAGTTTCTAAGGTGTATACTCAATTTTGTGGCCCACTGTATCTTGTTCAAATTTCCAATCGTTCATAAAATACTTTTTATTCATCCACTCAAGTTCAAATGCATTTTTTTTTTAACTTGCAGTGGATGACACTGATGTTAATGCAGTTTCTTCAAATATTAATTAATTCATTAATTTTAGTTTTTTTTTTTTTTTTTTTTTTTTTTAGATTTAAGTTACATATATCTACCAATAGATGGCGGCAGATAAACTAAAAAATGAATATAAATTATTTATAAAGGACATTCTGCAATATAGTGAAAAAACGTAGGAATTGACTTTAAAAATTTTTTTATAATGTTTAAATGCGACACAGTACCAATAAATTTTGTTTTATCCCCTCTACGTGCACACAGAATAGAAACCCAAGAGCAAAATTAGTAATTAAACACACAAATTAAAGTATATATTCAATGCAGATGTTAAAAGGGTGTGAAATTAGACTTAAGTTTAATAAATAGCAAATAATTCATAAAATATTTATTAAAATCCTTACTTTTCTAAATCAGCTAAAGCAAATATCACAAGTACAAATAATAGCCCGAATACAATTAAAAGACACACCACACACTAGTGAAAGACGTATTTCAATATGAGATAATAAACTGGACTGTTCGTCATAAAAAAAATTGCTGTAAAATAAGTAACGATGCAAGTTACCGAGGATGTCTGGCTATAAAATCGCCAATCGCGCGCATGCTTGACGCGAAATACTCTGGTAGGCAATTTCCATTGACTTTTCCAGATCTATAAAACTAACTGACTTCACAGCTCTGTTGCCACCCTGATGTAACACCCCTTACCTGTTCGAAAGATAACATTGAAACATGGGTCGGCTTCGTGTGTATACAACGAAGAGCACATGAACATAATTTACTGATCTGCCCGACGGGAAATAGACAAAAATATGAATAAAACTTTTTCAGTCGGGAATATGTCATTAAAAAGAAAAAGTAAATCTCTTTCGTTATTCTTCCGTGCAAAGAACGTGAACGTTCAACGTGACAAATGAAGCGAAATCTTTCGACACAATGAATAGCGTTTTTGCATGTCGTGGCGATTACGAAACTCAACCTTGGGCATAGAATAGAAAACAAAAAGCAAATTAAGATATAATAAGGAACTGGGAATAGACAAGTATAGTCCGACTACAGATAGCGCGGAATGGTAAATATTCGGATTAACGGCGGAAACGGACGAATCAATTGCTTGCTAGGGGTGTTGGTCAGATAGATGCGGACAGCTGCTTTGAAAGAAAAAGTATAATAAATAACGCGGAATATTTTTTACAACCAGTTTTTTAAATATAATGTTAATTATTAAAATTTTAAATATAAAAAATTAAATTCATTTTATTGCAATTAAAATATTTCCTAAATTTTATGTTCTTCCCTATGACGCCGCTCTTTTTGAATCCGTCCGATTTGTAGCTTGTCAATTTTCCACATTACCGGTGGTTGTATTATATGAAACGACACGAATAGGTAGAAAGATATATCAATGTTACGATATAAGTTTACCTTCATATTCAAATATGAAACTTTTAGTAGTGTGTATACAACAATAGTGTGTATCTCAGAATATTTTGTATAGTTTCCTATGATTGTCAGTCATATGAAGGAGGTTTGGTTTGTCGCTCTACGGTCATTTTATGCACACTTTAGGCAAATTACATCGGAACCTACAATTTAACGTGAATTCCGTATCGTTAACTCACATTAATCGCTCTACAAACCTCCATGCCCATCCACAGGATACACGAACTTGAAGCCTGTGGTACTACAGGCCAGAGCGCTAGCCAATTGGCCATCAGACCGCTTATATGAAAAAGATTTATTTTCGTTTTTCGCTCTACGGTCATTTTGTGCACACTTTAGGCTAATTAGATAGGGACCTACAGTTTAACGTGGATTCCGAACCACCACCACTACTACTACTACTACTACTACACTATACCCCATCACTGTGCCTAGAGCTGAGTTGCCCCTTTATAGTTTGGGAATGATGTGGGTGAGAAGTTCGATTGGGCTCTGTGACGCTCTACAGTCATATGAGACCGGGACCTACAGCTTAAAGCGAATTCCAAACCACTACAAACATCCATGGCACCGCCATAATTCGAACCTGCCAGAAACATTCGAAAGGCCAGAGCGCTAACCAATTGGCCATCAGGCCGCCATATGAGGGGAGAGAGTGTCAAACACACAACACTGCCTTCGAATTTAAACGACCACCCACTTTACCACAAAGTTCACATCAACAAGTGCTTCACCATAGCAATTGTAGCTGCGATTTACAATATTATCAAGTAATCTAGCTATTAAAAAATTAGGAAAATAAAAGCCAATTTAAATATTCTTAGAATAGCAATATACATGCTGAAATTATTACAAATTACATTAAATATAAGAAGAAAAAAAAAAAACTTTTAAAAATACATAATACTACTGCACAATATTTTGAAATGAAAATATAAGCATAAATAAACATAAAGAAAACTTTTATAACTTATACATACCATAAGCAATATTTCCATTAAACTCTATGCTTGTTTAAGTCCAGACTTGACATGCGAATAGTTCTTTATGATAACAACAGAGAAATGCAATAGTGACACTATCTTTTTTTGGGTACGTCATTGAATGAAATTGAATGTTCAAAAAATGTTTTTCTTAATTTTTTTTTTTTTTATAAATATGCGTAGTCAACAATCTAAAATTTGTTATTTATCGTAGAAACTATATGGAATCCGTGGAATAAGAATCTCTTACAAAAAAAAAATTTTTAAAAGAAATTTTTATAAAAATATCAACCGCAAAGATAATTTTAAATTGCCTATTAAAAGATAATAAAACAATAAATATTTCCTAAAAGTTAATTTCGTAGAAATTAATTTTAAAATCTTTCTGAAAGTATATTATTTTTCTTTTTTTCCTTTAATAAAAAAATCTTTTATCATTTTTAAGAATAAAAAAAAATAATAAAATCATAGACAAGTAAATTCATAAAACTATATACATCTTTGGGACCTGATGGCCTAGTGACTAGCGGTCTGGCGCTCGGTACCACAGGTTTCGGGTTCAGTATCGATAGTACCATGAATGATTGTAGTGGTTCGAATTCGCTTTAAACCGTAGGCCCCGGTTTCATATGATGGTAGAGCGTGGTCCCCGATCGTACGTCCATTCAATTTCACCCACATAATTCTCAAACTGTATAAGGGCAACTCAGCTCTATGTATAGTAGTAGTAGTGGTGGTGGTATCAGCGAGGAGAACTGAACTGGTGGCGCACTATCACTACTATGTAGCAGGAAAGAGCAAACAAGTCTAAGCAAACTGATTAGTGGTCACCTCAAATCTCTGTCTTACTCAATGGTAATAAGACCTATCCTATTTGCACCAAGTGTCATAATGGCCAAGCTTCTCTCGGCCATGTTTTTGACTGTTTGGGGCTCTTCAGACAAGACACTTTTACAAAGCCATTGGTTGTTTTGGACTTTGTCAAAGTTAACAATAATGACGACCTAGTTCTGCTAAAACTTGAGAGAGAAAACAACAATAACACTTTTTTAAATCATTTCTTTCACAGATGAAAACCTTTTGTTCACTCTGTATTTTTCTCAACAAAAAGCCTATCAAAATATTAAATATATTACATTCCTCTAATCAGTAACCTCGAGCAATTAATTATATATTAGTATTCATAAAATTTTTCTTACATACAATACAGCTTTAAACTTAATATTAAATACTCTAAATTTTATGAATAGTAAGTTGCTGTGTTGTTATTTCTTATCCCACTTGTTAGAGATCTAGACCAGGGGTCGGCAACCTGCGGCTCGCGAGCCACATGCGGCTCTTTGGATGTGAAGCTGCGGCTCTTTAGTTCCATACGCAAATATTATTTATTTTATCAAAAAACAAAACAAAAAAAAAAAAAAAACATTTAAAAATCGTTTAAACATGCATGGACGTAACGCAACAAAATGCCGCGAGTTGAGGCACTTACGTATATTCGATGCATGGAATAGTCTTCCAGATTGCTAAAGTGAGGTGAAGAAGTTGGCATTTGGAGTGCTGACTATCTTCGGATCGACATATTCGTGCGAGCAAGAGTTCTCTTGCATGAATATAATTAAAAGTAAAGTAAGAAGTCAACTAACAAATGAAAATTTAGAGTCGTGTTTGAAACTTAAAACAAGTTATGAGCCAAATTTATCCAAACTTTCTAAAACCATGGCAAAGACAACGCTCCCATCCCATTGTTTGCTTATTGAAGTACAAGTTAGTGTTATAAGTAAATGTTTAATTGTTTTAATTTTTTACTTAAATAATAAGTAATTTTCTAATAATGCCATATATATATTATCTAATTTGTTGTAAAAATTACTACTAATATATGAATAAATAGATATTTTTTTTTATGAATAAATAGATTAGTTTTTTTTTTTTATCAAAAAACTTTATTTATGCGAGTACTATTTATTGTTCTCAAGAAAAAAATTTTGTGGCTCTTTAAAAACTTTGAAATTTTGTAAATAGTAATTTTTGACTCTCCCGACTCAAAAGGTTGCCGACCTCTGATCTAGACCAAGCTCACGAACCCGCATGGACTCATGGTTGAAAAGAAAGGGGGCAGCTTCTGTTGTGATGGAGCACCCGTAGGTAGAGGTCTGACTTGGATCCGTGACGCTCTACAGTCATATGAGACCGGGGCCTACGATTTAAAGTGGATTCCGCACCACTACTATGCCACCGAGCGCCAGAACACTAGACACTCGGTCATTCATGCCCCATGAATCGTAAATAAAATTGTCATTCCAATTCTTGAGATCAAATGCTGTCACAGAACAATTTAACACTAATTTTTTAAAAATACAATTTGTATTTAATTTTCTGGATAGACTAAATACTTACTTTTATGTAAGATTTAAACGGATTGTGATCAACAATATAATATCTTTTTATATATATTTTCCTCTTATATGCAACCTATACACAAAAAAGAGAAAAACATTTTTTAAATGGAGAATTTAAATGCTTTGATAGTCCGTAACATGTTTACTGTATCCCCCAATTAAAATATTCGTAAAGGTTATTAATGAATCGGAAGAGATGATGGTTTTTCCCATTCAATGGAAAAACCTTGTCAAGTGGGATGTTTTTCCTTATTGGGTGCATATCATTTTGCATAAACGTCTTCGCATTCAGAAGATAAAGTTTTAACTCAATTTTGTTAGAAGAATTTAACGTTTCATAGAAGGACTTTTCATTTTCATTTTCATAGTATAAAAACTACGGTAAGGAAATATTTTTTAGTCTTTCTAAGTGATATTTAATGCTTAAAATTGAATTGATGGTCAATTAATTCCACTTTTTGCCTTGCTTTGAAGTGAAAAAAATATTTTTTCTTCATATTATCAATAATTTTAGTTTAAAAAATGACTAGTATATTTAGTTATTAAACTGAATTCTGAAGCTTACAACTATGATAATAGTCTTCGAAGATTATGTTTCTGCCTATAATATATTAATTAAAGAATAATAGAAGATATTTGAAGGCAATTATTGAACACAATAATTGCCTTCTAATTAATATATAATAATATTTATCTTTTGCTTGCATATATATATTTTTCACAAAACATGGATGAATATCATTAAAGAGATAGTTTTCGTTATAATATATAGATAAAATGATAAAGTTGTTGATTCATTTGGCAAAAACTACAATGACAACCACGCTTGCTTGCTAACATCTAAATGTCTAGCTTCAAACTGGACGATCTTTTAGTGACAAAAATGGATAAACAATAAAAACAGCATGTATATGACTACTACAAGATGTTACTCCTTATTTTCCTCAAAAATATTATGACATCAACTTGAATTATTGCAGACAATCACCAATCAAAAGCATTACATAATTATAATTTCAAAATTTAATTTCAGATAGTTAATTAAATAATAACCATGGAAAATGGATGATGGCGATGGAAAACTAAACTAGCCGATAAAATATAATATGGTCCAAGAGTCTAGATTCCTATGCATTTATTAACAACTTTTTAATAAGTGTTAATAAATATTTGTAATTATAACTGCGTATGATTCAATTCATGTCCTACAAATGAAATTCTAATAAATGCTCAAAGTGTGAGTTCTTCCTTTACATAAATTAACAAGCTTTAACTATTTTGGCAATAGCCGTAATAGCGTAACCATTTAATGATATGAGTTTTCGTTTTTTCAATTTCAGCATATTAACATTGTTCGCATGAAATTTCAGCTTCTTCACAATTTTTCGCCTCCATCATGCGCCACCCCACATATTCCTAAACTGTAAAGGGACAACTCAGCTCTAGGCACAGTGATGTGGTGTGGTAGTAGTAGTAGCTTCTTCACAATGCGTTGATATGTATCGTCATGCTCCGGCTTGGAAGGATAATCTTCCCAATAATTTTTTGAAAAATACGAACAAACGTTCCTTAAAAATTTTCTCTTCCACATAAAGGTCTTGCCACTTTGATGTCTGTCGTCACAACTAAAGTTTTTCCAAATTTTTTGCTCGAACTATTATTTTAGTTCTTTTATTTATCGCAGTGAATTTCTTTCCAAATTTACACATCTTAGCATAACAGGAAATTTTGAAATAATAATCTGCGATGAAATTCCATTCCTGTCATGACAGGACGGAAAAATGCCAAGTGGGAAAACAGCTGAATAAAAATTAATGTCGCGATTTGGACACGGGGCGCTTTTTCTAGAATATGAATAAAACTATACAAAGTCATAGGATATCTCTTCATATCATGTGGGACCTTCTTCTGTCCTACGAAATGCATCAACTTGGCATTAATTCCAGAAATCGTCGGCTGTCCCCCTGAAGAACTATTCAACCACGCTGCCTCTGCAGTTGTTCATAATTGCGAACATGTTGCCGAAGCAGAATTTTGTGCATGAGCTGATCTTTCGAAGATAATCCCTATATATTTGGTAGATTCATGCCTTGTGATTTAGGTGTTCAAATCATTCGATGGAAATGTCCAGAATATTCTTCAAATCAATGGCAAACGATTTTGGTCCGGTGACTTGGAGCACTGCCCTCTTAGAAAATTTTTATCGTTATTTAAGTATATGATGTCCATGAATGAATGCAAATGATATGATTGGTTCAGTATGACCAAATGAATTAGTCCTTTCATGCAAAAACAGCAATTTATATCACAACAAAACATCACCATTATAGATCCATTACCAACTTGCACGATGTCTTGTTGGCAACTTGGTCCATGGCTTCGTGAAGTCTGAGCCACATTCAAACCCTAACATCAGTTCTAACCAACTGGAATCGTAACTCATCTAACCAAACAACGTATTTTCCAATCATTTACGATCCAACTGATATGCTCACGAGCCTAGCTGAGGCGATGAGGCCAATGACGTATTGCTCGTAAAGGCACTCGAGTCAGTCTTAAGCTGTCATATCCCATCAACGCCAAATTTCGCTGCACTGGCCTCACGGACGCATCTGCCGTACGTCCTATATTGATTGTTGCTCTTATTTGATACAGTGTTGATTGTCTGTTAACATTGATTACTCTACGCATACATAGCTGGATTCAATTATTAAGTAGACGCTGCCGGCCAGTGCATTGTCCATGGTGGGAGGTAAAGCCTAAAATTATATATTCTCATCAAATTTTTGTGGATCAAGGAATGTTGAATTGTTTAACAATTTCCGAAATAGAATGGCTCATGCATCTAGCTGAATAAGCATTTACCGTTTAAAGCCTGTTAACTCCAGTTATGCGGCCGTAGCCATGTCAGAAAACTATTCACAACAATTACTTGAGAAATAAATGAAATCCCTAATAATGCGCTGCCTATTTATACATTTATTATGCGAGTTACATGCCTCCCATCTACATATTTGCATATTGCCATACGATGACTTTTGGCACTTCAGTGTGGGTTCACTTTTATTAATAAAGGTATTACTTTTATTTAATAAAAAGTAATTCGTAAATTTTAATGGGTAAATCATCTTTTCGATAATCACAAGGTATAATAAAAACAAGGAAAACAGTACGACTGATATATAAAGTATGAAATATTACAAAAAAAGAGGAAAACTTAATTTTTGATATTACATCACTTTCAGAGTTGATCGCTGTCAAATTCGAAATAATTGAATTACCGCATTTCATCAACGAGGAGCAATAATTTATATCACAAACATCAATATCGATTCTGAAATATCTTTCAGTTGATAATTTTGAATTATCTTGAAAATGTTTAGTATTTTATCTTTTCAATTAAAAAAAAAAAATATTTAAATGCGAAATATATTGTAACCACAATTTCCGATATTTTTAATGCAATTAAAACCATGATGATATCGTAAAATTAAAAAAAAAAAAAAAAAGAAAATTAAAGTCTTATAATTCGAACTAATTTTGAATGAGAGAGTGTTTAATGAAAAATCTTAAAAATATCGAAAAGTGTTATTAAATTTTTTTTTTTTAAAAATATTGGCTTACTCAAAATTTTCGTAATTATGACCATTTTTGGTATGCAATCCATTAGGAATCCTTGTTAAGACATAGACATGTTGTTTAAAGATAAACAATATCTGTTATGAATAAGTTTGGAATTTTAAATCATTAATGATTTTCTTTATGGTGCCCCATAATAAACACATTATTATTATTTACATGTCTGAAATTAGTAAATAATTGAAAATTTGAAAAATATTGCAGATCTGAACACGAAGATTCATCTCAAAGATTATACGCAACCCATTAGGAATCCTTGTTAAGAGATAGATATGTTATTCATAACAAATATTGTTTATCTTTAAACAAGTTTGCAGTTTTCAGTCATTATTGATTTTCTCTATGGGGCCACATAATAAACATATTATTATTATTATTATTTATTTGCTTCTCAAAAATTAGTAAATAAATGAAAATTTGAAAAATATTGCAGATCTGAACACAAAGATTCATCTCAAAGATTATACGCAATCAATTAGGAATCCTTGTTAAGAGATAGATATGTTATTCATAACAAATATTGTTTATCTTTAAACAAGTTTGCAGTTTTCAGTCATTATTGATTTTCTCTATGGGGCCACATAATAAACATATTATTATTATTATATTATTTGCTTCTCAAAAATTAGTAAATAAATGAAAATTTGAAAAATATTGCAGATCTGAACACAAGATTCATCTCAAAGATTATACGCAATCAATTAAGAATCCTTGTTAAGAGATAGGTATGTTATTCATAACAAATATTGTTTATCTTTAAACAAGTTTGCAGTTTTCAGTCATTATTGATTTTCTCTATGGGGCCACATAATAAACATATTATTATTATTATATTATTTGCTTCTCAAAAATTAGTAAATAATTGAAAATTTGAAAAATATTGCAGATCTGAACACGAAGATTCATCTCAAAGATTATACGCAACCCATTAGGAATCCTTGTTAAGAGATAGATATGTTATTCATAACAAATATTGTTTATCTTTAAACAAGTTTTCAGTTTTCAGTTTTCAGTCATTATTGATTTTCTCTATGGGGCCACATAATAAACATATTATTATTATTATATTATTTGCTTCTCAAAAATTAGTAAATAAATGAAAATTTGAAAAATATTGCAGATTTAAACACGAAGATTTATCTCAAAGATTAAACGCAAAACCAGTAGGAATCCTTGTTAAGACATATACATGTTGTTCAAAGATAAACAATATCAGTTATGAATAAATTTGGAATTTTCAATCATTAATGATTTTCTCTATGGTGCCACATAATATTAAACACATTATTATTATTTGCTTGCCTAAAATTAGTAAATACTTGAAAATTTGAATACGACGATTTATCTCAAAGATTATACGCACTCCAGTAGGAATCTTTTTTAATATATAGACATATTGTTTAAAGATAAACTATATCTTTATGAATAAGTTTGGAATTTTCAATTACTAATGATTTTCTCTATGGTACCACATAATAAACGTCCATTAGTAATCCTTGTTAAGACATAGATATCGTTAATATTTACACAACATGTCTATTATAAATACGTTTGCAATTTTCAATCATTAATGATTTTTTCTATGGTGCCATATAATAAACATATTATTATTTGCTTGTCTAAAATTAGTAAATACTTGGAAATTTCAAAAATATTGCAAAATTTGAACAACAAGATTTATCTGAAAGATTATTAGATTGACTACCGCTACTCTATATAATGAGTGGATGATGGCATGATAAGAACTCTTAAAGAGAATGATAAACAAAAGTACCAAATTAGTCGGCGCGGTAATTCAACGGATGCTCTCGCTTCGAAAACGCGTAGATAAAGAAACTCGACGAAAATAACTGACGATATTTTTGGGCCGAAAAACCCGCGCTTTTTCATTTTCACTTTACACCTTTTCAGTCTCAAAATCTCAGCCATCCGGGAAAAAAATCTTATTTTATTTACGTTTTAATCGAAACGTAATCTTCATTCCAAAACTCTTTAATGGCAATGCAGATTGTTTCGAGATGAGCAAGCAACAAACTTCGCTGTGCAAAAAATTTTTTCTTCCTCCTTTTTTTTTTTTATATATATATAATAAAAGTAAAGAAGATAAATATTTAAAGGGCATCGACTCAAGGTCGAACGAAAACGCCCCCGCCCACTGTGAAACAGTTTCGTTTCGCTCGGGGTTTTTGGCTTCTAGTCGCTTGCCTTGCCAGTAAATTTTTCACAGATCTAACGGTTACAGTGTTGTTATTCGAGAGATTTCCGTTTGGAAGTGAAAGGGAGGGGAAAAAAAAAAAAAGGGAAAATAGCATCAAGAGTAACGAAAGAAAGAAAAAATGCTAAGAACAATATACATTGACGTCAGACACTGGGATAGCATTTGTAACTGGAATTGGAAATGAATGTAAGATTCCTTCGGCATAAATACAACTTTTGACATTTAAAAAAATGTGATTTAGCGTTTCAAAATTCTTTAGAAATTAATCCTCAACGAGACAAAGATGACAAAAAATATCCCTTTTGAAATTTTCACTCTAGAAATAATTGTCTATTTTGGATTACTAATTTTATTGGAATGTATAATAATGACATAAAAACTGCATTCAATAAGAGTTGAGTGACATATAATCTTACAGCATTAAGGATATTTTATTATAATTTCATAATTTATTTCCTATTTTTTATAATGTGGAATAGAATAAATTTCTTTTATCTATGAAATCGGAAAAAAGTAAAAATAATAATAATAATTTATAATTAAATCCACCCTTCCAAGTAACTTTAACTGAATACAATATTTAAATAATACGTCACTTTAAAAAAATAATTATTCCTTATAAATATTTATTAAAATAATATTATAAATACTTCAATGAAATGGAATTTTAAATAAATCCACTGTAAATAACAAAAGTATAGTTCTGTAAAGAAAATAGTTTCAGAAAACATATACATAGAGAATAATTAATTTTTTTTTTTATCAATTCATTACCTTTTTTAAATTCCTTCTATTAGCTCACACTCTCCCTATATATATATCTTGTTCAAATTTTCAATCGTTCATAAAATACTTTTTATTCATCCACTAAGTTCAAATAAAATTTTTTTGAACTTGTAGTGGATGACACTAAATGTTAATACAGTTTTTTCAAATATTAATTCATTCATTAAATTTAATTAATTAATTTTAGTTTTATATGGGAGAATATTCATATATACACGCTGCTCTTTATTCTCATTTGCTCATCATTAATTAATAATTAGTTAACAATCTCTTTTTTCTCGTAACTAATTATTAGTTAATTAATGATTATTAATTATTTTATTCATTCAATTATTAATTATTTTTATTCATTTAATTATAAATTATTATTATTTTATTATCAAATATTTTTATTATTCATTTAATATATATTGTTCAGTTTTTAAAATAATGAAACTACAAATTGGCAATAATATAAAAAATCGTCTGATTTTAATTTATTATTATTCTAATTTTTTTGCGTTTGAAATTTGAAACGATCGTGTTTGAGTATTGTTGTTAATGTATTCTATATTTTTAATTTTAAATGATCAAAAAGTTTTTAATTAAATTTGAAATATGGCCTAATATATTTGCTTTATTACTTTTATCGTATGTATTTGCTTTTATTATTTTGCTGTAAACCGAGATTGCTATTCTTTTTTTTTTTTTTTTTTTTTTTTCAATTCCTTCTATTAGCTCACACTCTCCCTATATATATCTTGTTCAGATTTTCAATCGTTCATAAAATACTTCTTATTCATCCACTCAAGTTCAAATGCATTTTTTCAAATATTAATTCCGTAATTAAATCTAATTAATTAATTAAAATTTTTTTAGATTTTAGTTGCATATATCTACCAATAGATAGCGCCAGATAAACTTAAAAAAAAAAAAGGAATTGACTTTAAAAATTTGTTTTTTTATATTATTTTTAAGGAAAGAAGAAAAATTAAAATTTTTAAATATTATTTAATTTAATAATTTTAAATTTATTAATATTATTTTGAAATTTTTTTTTTTTCAAAATAAATTAAAAAAATTTTAAAATTGCTGAAAAAGTCCTATAATTTTATACATACTGCTGATATAAGTATCAGAAGGATAATGCAGAAAAAAACTATTAGTAAATCAAATAAATAAATAATTTTAATTTTAAACGTTAAAAGTTAAGATAAATTTCTGTATGAAATTAATTTCAACCCAATTTGATTACAATTGTTGCAAAATTAATGTTAACAAAATATACTAAATCTAAGAAATTCATTTTAGTTTAGTATATTTTCAGTATTTATTTATTATTTTTTTGAGAAATTAAATACATAATTTACTTAATGCAGTGTATAATACTGAAGCAAACATAAAACATTGGTGTTTATTTAAACTACTTAAGTTGATCCACCTACTTAAGTTCAATTTGTTTACGTAAATTCAAAGTTTGTTGAAATTCCTTTTCATGGTGACTTAAAAATCAAAGACGCTCATTAAGAAGTTTTTGCAATCTTCAGAGAGCATGTTTGTGTAAAAAGAAAAAAAAAAAAATTTTTTTCCCTCATTATGTTACAAAAAAAAAAAAGGTTAAGCTTAGCTTATGTATTTCGTTTCTTAAAGCTAATAAAACAAATGAAATCAAATGAAATATATAAATCAAATGAAATATATAAATCAAACGAAATATATAAATCAAAAACGAAATCAAACGAAATATATTATTTATTTAAACGTTTTTCAAAATAGATAATGATTTTTATTATTTTTTTTTGGTCATAAAATTATTGTTGCATAAATAATAAACAAATGTATAAAGTTGAATATTGAAGTATACGACATTTTCAATAAAATATAAATATATGGAAATAGAAGCACATTCATTTTAAAATACATTGGTTTCAAAAACTAAGGAAAATTAGGATTTAAATTTTCTATTCATTGGAATTCAATGAAATTTGGCAAAAATATTAATCAAAGAGTACTTCAAAAATTATGCCCAATAAATAAATAAAAATGTGTTTCTATCGAATCCTAACGACATTAAACTTTTCCCCCAAAATTAAGGAATAATAATAAAAAAAAATAAATAAATAAAATTGGGAACACATGGCCAAAATTTTCAAATAATAATGCAAATCAATGCAACATAATATGCAAAACAGTGGAGCTTCTGTCGTTTAATGTCATTGACAACATGACGGAAATCAACCTTTAAAAATATCTGCAGTTTCAATAACTAGAAACTAACCACCAACATCCGTCCATTCAAGAGATTGAGCAATATGAACAGCATTAAAAAAATAAAAACAACCTAGGAATATCCTGCTCTAGATAGGAAGTTAGACCAATAGAAAAAGTAAGAAATGTAAAGAGCATAATAATTCACTATTTCTTTGAATTATTATGCTTTTTGCATTTCTAATTCTCAACTCCCTTTAACATCTAGGCATTTTCAAAGTGTTTATCTTTTATGTTTGTCATCACCGGAGGTTTAGTTTGTTGCTCTACGGTCATTTTTTGCACACTTTAGACCGGGACCTACAGTTTAGCGTGGATTCCGAATCACTCACAAACATCCATGCCACTGCCAAAATTCAAACCTGAAGCCTGTGGTACCAAAGGCCAGAGCGCTAGCCAATTGGCCACCAGACCACACCACCGGAGATAAGGCCATGACGGGGCTAGTGCGTTCCAAGAATCATTAACATCATCACAACTAGAAACTGATATTGAAATTTCGAACTAGTCATGTTTTAAAAATGATTTGATAACAATTATCTCAAAAATTACGATGAAGAACCTTTAGAAAAATAAAAGTGGACTCAATCCTATGAGCAATCTGATTGAAAGTGTGCCCCTCTGTAATTCATAAGATGTGGAATGCATTTCTAGAAGGAGGATGCATGCAATTTGACCAGCATTGCTTACATCTTTCAACCATGCTACAGAAATTAAAGGCTTAACTGGGCACATACACGTCATATGGATTGTAAGTCATGGAGGTCTACATTTTTTACTTATGAGATCCATGCCCATATAGTTATTAGAGGTGATCATATTCCATATTGAGGCCTGTATAACTGAGTTATGACTGAAGTTCTATAAAGACGACATTCTTGATTTACTGTTCGCTCATACGCGGATGCATCACACATTGAGTTAGATATGTGTTTCGGTATATTTACACTTCGCGTATTTTTAAGACAGAAAATAAACCTAGTGCTTTCTTTTTTGTGTCTGATTTGTGAAGCTGTTTGATTCCTATTTTTGTCAAATGTTAAATTAATGGAAATTTAGAATCAATTTTGGACTTGGTTGCAACCAAAAAATTGTATCAAATATTTCAATTATTTTATTTTTTACTTCCAGTATTTTTCTAAAAACATGTGAGAAATCAAATAAAACAAATGATGCATGATGAATTATACATAATCTTTTGGTAATTATCACTTAAGTCGCAGAAGATTTGCACAATCAATATTTTTAACAATTCTGGCATCTTTGATCGAGAAACGAAATTTGATCCACAATTAAGAAATAACATATCAATTATCAAACAAGCACTAATCTAAATCTTTTTTCAATTCTAAAAAATAGTTCTATGATCAAGTTCTAATACTGCGAAGTGAATGTCAGGATTAGAATTTTCTCGTTCTGAAATAATGCCTTTGTATCTCAATAAAATTGGGCTACATTTTCAATGATTAGAGAAAATCATCGAAATTATGTTTCATCAAAACTGGTTCATTCGAGAAATTTAACTGGCCGCTCTAAGACGTCCATACGCTCAAAAAGGTGGTTGCTATGGTCAAGTGGTTTGTCTTAGACGTGTCACTGTTTTACATTCCCAAAATTTAAAATCAAATAATTCCCGCTTAAATCGTACATTAATGTTTAAATGGATTCAATCTTGAAGCATCTTTGATATAATCTTTTATGATAATTTTTTTTACCCATAAAATATCTGGATATTGCTTTGGGAAGAGTGGGTTAGCAATGTCCTGGACCACCTTCGAAGATCCTTATTGACTTATTTATTTTTTATTTTCTTCTACAAGCTATTCTTATTGGTTTATTTAAATTTATTTTTGCTTGCTTTTTTATAAAATCGTTTGGAATTCTATAGTTTATTTTTTTCTTCCACATATAAAATCGCTTATAAAAATAAAAAATATAATCGTTTTTAAAAAATCATTTCGAATTATCTTTTACATATTTTGGCGATTTCTTTCTTTAATTTAGGGTTGATATAAATCCCCCTTCTTCCCCCTATTTATTTTTAAAGCGTACAAAATAATAATAAAATAAACACCATGAATTTCCGATAATTTAAAAAGACTTTTCTTACAGGTACTTTAAAAGTAAGTATAAAAATCTAAGAATTTTAAATATGTACTTACAATCGATTTGTTCTGGGAAAAGCATTTAAATATCGTTTGGTTTATAGTTCGTTTCATTTTAATGATAATAGAAAACGATAATAAATTTAGAATTATGGCAGAATCGAATTTATCTAATAAATATAAATTTATTATCATCTTTTCCCTTTTGCTTGCAATCAGAATGTAATCTCAGAATAAATAAATAAACAAAGGGTTAATGCCAGATAAAATTCCATGAAATACATATTTCAAAAATTTCTTATTCATATCGATTAATAAGTTGAAAGATATAATTTTTTAATGGAAATATCACTGCAGGATGTGGTGCTGTTTAGTTCGAGAAAGACCAATTAGCTTTAAAATATTTCGTATTTCCGTAGCAGAAAATAGCAATAAATGAAACCGAACGGAAACTTTTGCTTTTCATTTCAACAAAAAACTTATAACTTCCCGAGATCAAGGAACTGGATAAATTTTTAGAGATATCACACTGGAAAAGCGGATACAGAAAGGGTTCCTTGTGCGTTGCATGAGTGTACAATGCATTGTGAACTAGCAATTCCCAAAACATGCGTTGTAAAGGTGCCAAAATCGATGACTAAAGCAATTCCTTTTTGCCGACAATTTTTAAATGTTTCATTTAGAGCCAGTATGTAATTAGTCATTCTGAGACTTGCACAGAAATTAACAGTTTTTTTTTTTTTTTTTAAATAACAGGTAGTTCAAATTTTTTTTTTTAAGAATGGAATACACGATTATTTAAAAAGTTATAAAATCAACTTTACATAAAATAAGCTATTATAAAAGTTACAGATTCATTTTGTATAAAATGTGCGTTGTAAAGGTCTAAATCGATGACTACAACAATTCCTTTTGACGAGAATTTTTAAATGTTTCATTTAAAGTCAGTAAGTAATTAGTCATTCTGAGACTTGCACAAAAATTAAAAGATTTTTTTATTTTTAAATAACAGGTAGTTTACATTTTTAAAGAAAGGAATATGCGGTTATTTAAAAAGTTATAAAATCAACTATACATAAAATCATCTATTATAAAAAGTAACAGATTCATTTTTTATAAAATTATTTTACTTTTAAATAGATTTTCGTTAAAATACATATTATTTATATTTAAAATATGACTCCTCCGTTTGAGAGCCCCATGTCTTTGTGCCACAAGGTCAAGGACAAAATGAAGCTGCATTTTTTTTTATCCTTTATCATGATCCTGGAGCGGTTTTTCATTGTTTGAGAACACACGGGTTCACGGACTTGGTCTAGATGTTACTGTCGGCCAAATAGAAGAAGAAACGACATAATATTTAAAATATTTATTATTTCTATGATAATTAGCATATTTCATTGCCTATTATCAAAGATGGACACAAATCGTTAGTAGCAGATTCAATGACAAAGTTACATGCATCGGGTTAATACAAAAGTTTTATAAATATTTTCGATATTTCAGAATTTTTAACATACCAGTTCAATAATTCGACTCTACATTAAACAGATAAAGTATCTACGACAATAGACATTTATATTTACATAAGTTTGGTTAAGAAAACACGTTAATGAAAATTACTTGTATTTAAAATATTTATTAATTCTAAAATAAATAGAATATTTAATTGCTATTTATTGAATATATCGATAATTTATATCTTTATATTTATATTATGTCTTTACATAATTATAATTTAATTATGTCTTTATATTTATAATTTATGTTGTTTATCTTTTTTTTTTTTTTTTTTTATTGCAACCGATAATTTATATCTTTTAAGTCATAAGGAAAATCGTATATGTTAAAAACTTAATCTAATATCCATCGAAAAAGATACTAAACAATTAAAATAAAGATAGTAAATCTAAAATATAAACAAATGCTTTCAAAAAATTCATTACACATATAGCAGAATTTTTGTGGAAAAAAAAAAAATATATTCTATGTCAATAAAAGCTGAAAATGATTCTTGGAAACGATAATGTGAAACTTGATATAATTTTTAATCAGTATAAACGCTTTCGTTAGCATATTCTCATGATCAGCTAGCAAGGATAAAATCGTTTTCATTCTTTTAATTTAAAGGAAAAAAAATGATAAAATGAATAGACCACGTGTCATCTGGTTGTCACAAAGAACTGTGAAAGATAAGGAAGGAAATGGCTCTGTTGCTAATATTGCAAGCAAGGTGATTTCTGCTTTAATCGTTAGATTATCATGAATGATATGGTGCTTGAAAAAAATTTTGCTTGATAATTTTTTTTTGAATGGATTGCATTTTTAAGAACTCGTTTCTGAAAACATAGTTGTACAATATGAGAAAATTGTCTTATCATGCAAGAAAATGTTCTAACCAAAATGAAAACAATAAGGATTACAAAATGATTGAAACATGCTTTTCCTAAATCACATTGTCGAAACTAAAATAATACATGAACACTTTTCAAGTAAAGACGCTAGACTTGTTCAAAAGATTTGAACAAACATACCTCGGAAAGAAAAAAAAATCAACACCGATTGGTCCTAAAATATCTTCTCTAATATTTAAACGGCCTAAAGGCCAACTGGCTAGAGCTCTGGCCTTTGATCCCACAGGATTCAGGTTCGAATCCTGGCGGTGGCATGGATATTTATTAGAGGTTCGGAAGCTGTAGGTCGTCCCAGTCTAATTAGCTCAAAGAGCGCACAAAATGACTGTAGAACCACAAACCAATTCTCTAATATTTAAAAAAAAAAGGTATAATTTTTTTTTTTTTTTTTTTTTTTTTTCCTGTAATTCTCATGATCAAAAAATACATAAATATTTCCTATCGGGGAGTAGTGAATCAAGAGCGATTTTTTTCTAACTAGGTGTAGAAGGAAAACAGTTTTTCAAAAAAATTTTTACAAAGGCAATTGTTAGATTTAATTAATTATATCTTTATTTGGCAATAACGACAACGATAGAAGTGTGAAAAATTGCCATTATAGATTTATTTCATTTAACTTGTATTGAATGAATACAATATACTGTCTCGATTTACGCAATACGGTTATTTATTAAGATGTTATTTAATGCAAGAAATCAGTGGATTAAGAAATTCTTCCATAAATAGTTTAAAATAATATAAAACAATCCCAAAGTGTTTGAACTAAATTAAATATCATTTAAAGATTCATTTCTCTGAGAAAGATTTGGATAACGGCGGTTTATACCCATTCTGTTGTTTCTTATTCCACTTGGTCGACAGCAACATCTAGACCAAGTCCGTGAATCCGAGTGGTCTCATGGAAGGAGGAAAGCTTATATTGTGAAGGAGCATCCGTAGGTAGAAGTTTGACTTGGCTCTCTGTCGCTGAAGAAAGAGGCAATGCCTTCCGGGAGAGCATTTAAGGGGAACACCCCGCATTTTCGTATCGTATGGCAGGAAAACCCCCACCAGGTAGTCCGACTCACGAGGCAAGATGCTGAACATCACAAACGCCATCGAGTCTCCTCGTTTTTTGAAGCATTATCTACAACAAAGCCGCCAGCGGACTGAACCTCAGTCCTAATGCTCATCCCGCGGCGCACGTTTACACTGAACCAAGAGTCGGACTTATAATATTTTCTCAAGTGTTGGTTTTTTTCAGTCAATCTTTAGTAATATAAATATAATATTTACGTTACGTTATTATTTATATTATAATATTTATTTATATAATATATATATATATACATAGATATATAATATTAATGTTTATAAATTAGGCAAAATTTGAACTGTTTTTAAATTCTCAACTCTTTTGTTCTTCGTATTTCTGTGTTCAACAAAGCAACGTCGTTCATTTCCTTGCCGACAGGATCATACGAAACAATTACCTTGAACTACCATCAAAGTTTCAGCAGGCAATCCACAACTAGTTAATCAATCAATCTCATTATTATTGCATATACCAGTTTGCATTATTATTGCATATTTAATTATTATCAATATACAATGTCATAATAAACTTTCAAATAATAAATAATGTCACAGTGTCATTATAAACTTATTTTAAGTGAAATGACCAGACATCTACTATTTCCCAATGGTCTACAACTACCCAAGTGAAACTAACACAGTAATACCCGCCATATTTGAACTTGAAATTCTGTGATTATTTTCCCCCTCTCCCAATATTGCCGCTCACTATCTACAATGCGATTTTTCTCGATTAAATAATCAACAAAAATTTGTGTTTCTTATTTCTCATTGTTCTATACATTTCTCCTTTTATCAATACTTATTATTATTTTTTTATTAATCACTTTCAGACTTTTTCTTTTAAATATGATTTATAAATTTCATCTCTTTTAATACATTTGAATTGCGGAAAATCAATATCCTTTCCATACTTTGTCGCCAAACATTTTTGTCATTTTAATTCCTACTATTAGTTCATACTCTCCCTATATATATTTATATATCATGTTCAAATTTTCAATCGTTCATAAAATACTTTTATTCATCCACTCAAGTTCAAATAACATTTTTGAACTTGCAGTGGATGATGACACTGGATGTTAATACAGTTGTTTCAAATATTAATACATTAATTAAATTTAGTTTTTTTTTAGATTTAAGTTACCTGTGTCTCATAATAGAGGGCGCCAGATGTAAGAGGAAAATTCCACCTTTATATGTAAAGGACTTTTCTGCACTATAGTGAAAAAAAAAAAGTAGGAATTGACTTAAAAAAAAAAAAAAAACTTTTATATTACTCATTTTATTTGTACATTTTTTTCTGTGGTTAAAAAGTCGAAAATGTTTTGTAAAGAAAATGGTCTGTCTTCAAAATAATTGAAATATTTAAGAGGATTGACTATCTAAAGAACTATTATTTTATTCAAAAAAAATTTTCATCTTTCATCAGCAGATCTTTCCACTAATTATGAACATTTTTATTATATGTCTGATGTTTTAATATTGAAATATTTTATTTTATTCAGAATACGAAAATATATACAGTACAGAATACGAGAAAAAAATTGTCATATATTTTAAGCTTGTTAATTAAAACTTCGATTCATCCAGTCTTGTAGATTTCTCGAAAGAAACGATGAATGCTTTTCAACATAGAATTTCGTAGATTCAGTGTTATTATCCTATGTATATATATACCGCTGTACTGTTTAATACGTTTGGATTTCGAAAAATTTCAATGTAATCAATATCCTCCCACCCTTTATAGTCAAGCATTTTTTTTTTTTTATTTGTAAATTTTTTTCATGATTAAAAAGTGGAAACTTTTTTAGTATTCTGTAAAGAAAATGGTCTATCTTCAAAATAATTGTGGAAAATTCTAGAGGATTGACTAAGTAAAGAGCTGTTATTTTAAATATGTATTAAACCGCTGCTGAAAACTATTATTTTATTAAAAAAATTTCATCTTTCATCAGAGGACCTTCCCACTAATTTTATGATTTTTGTCATTTTTTATATTTTCATTTTGAATATCTATACAAAATAAAATTAAAAAAAAAAATGTCACACATTTTAGCTTGCTCAATAAAATCTCTATTCATAGTTTCTTATGGATTGCTCGAAAGAAACGATGGATATCGGTCAATATAGAATTTCATAGATTCAGTGTTATTATCCTAACATATATATATATACCGTTGAACTGTTTAGAATATTTGAATAGCAGAACATTTTCAATATCAATATCCTCCCACCCCTTTAGCGTCAAGCATTTTGTAAAAAAAAATTGTCTATCAGCAAAATAATTGTGGAATATTTCAGGAATTGTTATTTTATTGAAAAAATGTAAAACATATCAAACTGCTGCTGTTATTGCATTAAAAAATTACGTCTTTCATCTAGTTATTATTCTTAATTACACAAAATGCATATATATAGTTATATCCCGACTTATACGATATCGAATGTTGTATCCAACTATAGCGTAACTTCAGGATATTACTCCAATTATTATATCTCTAGCTATAGTTAAAAACTTAAAATGAAATTCAACAATTGTATGGCTTTGTCAAAAATACAATTGATAAGAATTTTAAGGCAAATTTCTAATTTAGCAAAAAAATATTACAAAATGAAAAATGTACTTTTGTAAAACAAAAGAACATGCATAGGATGCCGTTTGTTCTTCCGCATTCAAAGTTTTAATTCAAAGATTCCAGTGCTATTACTATTTTAAAGAATGTATGTAAATAAGACCCGCTTAAATTGTCACCTTAAAAATTATTGAAATCTTTATCCATTATGCGAAAATTTTGCAAAACTTGAGAAATTTTAAAAAGTGTAATTTGTGATGAGACCTGATGAACGAGTGACTAGCGCTCGGTGTCACAGGTGTCGGGTTCGATCCCGGCGGGGCCATGAATGTTTGTAGTGGTTCAGAATCCACTTGAAACAGTAGGTCCCGGTCTAATATGACTGTAGAGCTTTGGGAATATGACTGACAACTCTACCTGCAAAAAGAAATCATCTCATGTCTCGAAATCTGCGAGTAGGTAGATGGCCTTGGCCCGCCATGAGCCTGTTGCACCAACGAAGAAGATAATTTATGATAATGAAATTACAGAAACAAAGATTTTCAAACCGAAATTAACCAATATTTTAAATAATAGATATGAAAATTCTGGATTTATTTTATTTTATATAACTTGTTAAGTAAACATTTTCTATATATTACATTTCTTTCTTGCAATTATCAACAGCGGTATATACATATAAAGCATAGGATAGTAACATTGAATGTATGAAATTCTATGCTGGTCAACATTCATCGTTTCTTTCGAAGAATCTACAAGAAAAGATGAACCGAGGTTTTATTGAACAAGCTAAAATATGACCTTTTTTTTTCACTATTTTTTACAGATATTAATTCTGGCGCTCGGTACAACAGTCGCGGCCTGATGGCCAATTGGCTAGAGCTCTGGCCTTTGGAACCGAAGGCTGCAGGTTCGAATCCTGTCGGTGGCATGGGTGTTTGTTATTAGTTCGGAATCCACTTTAAATAGTAGTTCCCGATCTAATATGATTATACAGCGTTGGGTGTAGGACAGACAATCTTACCCTGTAAAAAGAAAACATCTCCTATCTCGAAATCTGCAGGTAGGCAGGCTCCCCGTGGGCTATATTGCCAGGGAGTTAGTTACAGAAATTCAAAATAAAAACATAAAAGACAAATAATAAAAATCATAATATTAGTGGGATGGTCCGCTATCATCTGGCTTCCTTAAATCTGCAGAAAATTATTTAAAAAAATATTTAATGCTATTTTAACATATAACGGTCGAAGATTTTGAAAATTGGGCAAGGTGGGAGGCATGTTTTTCCACAGATATGTAATTTAAGTGAAAATTAAGTAACTTAAATACTTTGTTGGCGCAACTCCAGTTTAAGAAATGTAAACCAGCTGTTTTTAAAATGCTTTTTAAAATTTACTCTTCTTGGCACAAATAAATGTGATTTTGGTACCAGTTACTTATCCTAATTTTCTACAAATAATACAATCTAAGAAAATCATAATCTTCATTGAATGAGTATTTTCATATAGTGTGTTTAAGAGCGTATTTGTTAGGAGACGCAAAAAAAAAAAAAAAAAAAAAAAAAAAAAAAAAATTTCATTAACATTTAAATACTTAAAAATGATGCAAATCTATTTAAATGAGCAGGTAACAGAATTAAAATGGATGCTAACATAATTTTGGGCGTGTCTAAACTAATTTTAGGAATAGCCTTTTTTTTTTTATATATATATATATATTTAACATTTATTGACAAATAGATCAAGAATTAATGAAACAACTTATTCCTCTAAGTACATTTTTTTTAATTACTTATGTTGTTACAAAACCAGGTACAATTATATAAAAATAAAAAAATTCGTATAGTATGTTTAAGAACGGATTTGTTAGAGACACAAAGAAAATGTTCATTAACATTTTTTTCATACTACTATTGAAGCAAATCTATTTAAATGAGCAGGTGACAGAATAAAAATCGAAGCTAACACAAATTTGGGTGTGTCTAAACTAAATTTAGAAAAAGCCTCTTTTTTTGACATTTATTGACAGATCAAGAATTAATGAAACAATTTATTCCTCTAAGTATTTTTTTTTCTTTTGAATTACTTATGTTATTATAAAACCAGGTGCAATTATATATATATATAAAATCAATACAAAAATAATCATTGAATATTTTCTAGGCCATCGATGTTCTTCGTGATTCATCGATCGATCGAGTTCTTGTACTACATCGAAAATAAGATAGAGTTTCAAAAATTACATTCGCTTTAATACAGTGCTTATAAATATAAAATCTTTACAAAATTTATGTTAAATTGCTATACTATAAGTTGAGGAAATGTAGATTACAAAGGTGAGGAGGAAATCGCAAAGACTTGAAAAATCAAATTAATATCCCATTAACTATGGATATATACAAGTTCTGATATCACAAAAATAAATAAATAAATAAAAGTAATTTGTATTTTCTTTAAATTAATAAACCCATTTTAAAAATTTCTTTTACATCTGTAGTAAGTCATTTGAAAATATTATCTTGTAATGCAAAATCGAAATTGTGGTTATGTTTAAAATGAATTAGCAATATTTAGTGTATATGTATGAACTCTCATCTGTTTCTTTATAGCAGAAATCAAGCAAAATTGAAGAACAGCTTCTTCGTCAAGTATTTATCTAACCATTTAGTTCAACCCCAAATGTTTGGAAATAGAGACTATAGAGAAAATTTTAATTTTTTCCCACAAATTCATTAATTTTATTTTTATTATTTTGACTTTCACAATGGTAATAATTCATATTTTTAGATTAATATAATTTCGAGCATACGATTATTATTTTTCAAACTAAAACTGATGTAATAGAAGGATTAGCATTAATATATTAATGTCAATTATAATAATTATATTTGTACTCATATAATTGCTCAATTTTTCAATGAGATACTATACGATCAATTAGATCATGAAATTAGTATAGACTTTTATATGTTTAATTTTAAACAATGCAGAATTAATAATTTTAACTAATATAAGTACAAATAATCATATAAGAAATAAAAAATTTTTTTTAATTAAATTAGAAAATTTATAACACAGACAATTCTAAAAAATATAAATAATCCACATAATCTCGCAATCCTATACAGCTGTCATATATATACACTGTTGCACATTAAAACCATTACACCAGAACGGGGAGAAAATAGCAGAATTATATTTATTGTTCACATTCAGTACGATGTTAGGAGCACAAGATTAAATTTACATGCTATTCTGAAGAACAGTGCATGCAGAAATAAGAACTTAAGAGTATTAGTCTTTTTTTGTAGTAATAACAATTCTAATTTGACTCCCATCTAATTTGAACAGATTTGTATGGCAGATACAGGTAAAGCATTCCATGCAGATTCTGGGCTATATCGGAGTTCATCAATCGCATTGGCTAACGAGTAGAGAGTCGACAACCACTGACTTAACGTTTTCAAATGATGCCAGATCTGAGGAATGCGCTGGCCAGGATAGCAATTGAATACCATCTGTATCAAAAAAGTCAATACAGTACGGGCAGCATGTGATCACCCCTCATTCTGCTGAAAGGTAAAAGCCTTGACAACAAGCAGAACCATGAACCTCCATCATTCTACTGAAAGGTAGCATTATGGAAGCCTCGACAACAAGGCTGAACCATGAACCTCCATCATTCTACTGAAAGGTAGCATTATGGAGGCCTTGACAACAAGGCAGAACCATGAATCTCCATCATTCTGCTGAAAGTTGGCATTATGGAAGCCTCGACAACAAGGCAGAACCATGAACCTCCATCATTCTACTGAAAGGTAGCATTATGGAGGTCTTGATAATAAGGCTGAACCATAAACCTCCATCATTCTGCTGAAAGGTAGCATTATGGAAGCCTCGACAACAAGGCAACAAAAGCAGTTTAAATTATTGTCTATATTATTAAAAAGCAACCGAGATGTATATTCAATACCGTCACATCAGATACTGATCATGTATAATGATGACAAATGCAAGCTGGCAATGGTAATTCTCTTCGGTATCTCCACAAACGAATACGCTGTATGCAGAATCATGTGATGCTGTATGCAGAATCGGGATGCGTCTAAAAAGAATGACATCACTTCTGCTTCTGTGTTGGTCATTGAAGATACCACTATAGCTACCTGTCACTACTACAGTATCAACAGAAACCACAGCAATGCTGGTAATAGTGCCTGGGACGCCATAGCACTTACTTGTTGACATTCACCATCCCTTGAATTATCTAAATTCCTAACTCATGGCATATGATAAAGCTATATGATTCAAAAGTCTATTAGGCTACTTAGCTCACATACTAATCTCTGTCTCTCCTTCTTACAAAGATATTATAAGATCGTTTACACAAGCAAAGATTTCTGCATTACAATCTTTCCTTTCATACAGACTATAGGTCGAATTACACCTATCTGCTCTGCGAGCATACAAAGAAATGCTATTTATAACATATCAAATCTCCAAATACAAAATGCATAATCCACTAATAATAATACTGTGATTTTATCAAGAAGCATGTTAAAGTCCACTCTATTAAATTTATTCTGTATATTACCATTCTTTTTAACTTTCTACTTAGGATCTGTCATTTCCCAGCTTGCTGGAAAACTGCCGTAGTATGTCCCATTCCTAAGCCAAATGCTAATTTGGCTTACCCCTCAAAATTACTGTCCTATCTCACTACTTGGTAGCTTGAGCAAAATATTCGAATCTGCGTTACTTAAACGCCTGAATCAGCATTGCGATCTCCACGACATAATCATTCCTGAACAATTTGGTTTCAGAAGGCAATTAGGAACCTGTCACCAATTACTTAGGTTGACAGAGCTGATTCATGACGGCTTTAACGAACGCAAATCTACGGGAATATTATTTTGGACGTAGCCAAGGCCTTTGATAAAATTTGGCATAATGGCTTATTATTCAAGCTCATGCGACTTGATTTTCCACCCCAAATTATTAAGATTCTTTGCTCTTACCTACAAACCCGAGCTTTCTTAGTCAGAGTAGGTGGAGTTACTTCCTCAACCAGACCAATAGAAGGGGAGTACCGCAAGGGTCGCTCTTAGCGCCCGCCTTGTTTAATCTTTATATAAATGATATTCCGAGAGCACCCTCAAACCTCTCTCTTTGTTACGCTGATGATACGGCGTTAGCCACACAAAACAAATCACCTCAGCTTGCTGTTAAAGACCTTCAATATTCTATTTTTAAACTTGAAAATGGTTAACCACCTGAAAATTAAAGTAAACGCCATGCCTGTATGCTATTTACTCGGAAGATTCTTTTTCTCCATTAGGAGTATCACTCTTTTTTTGGCCAGCCCGTCCCCTGGGTAACTGAATATATATGACCTGGGGTTGTTTCTAGACCCAAAATTATCATTCAATTCCCATATTAAGAACACAGTTGCTAAAGCAACTGGTGCGAGTATTAAACTCCACTGCCTAATTTCTCGAAAGAGTAGGCTTGCGATCAAACACAAGCTTCTGCTCTACAAGTCTATCATTAGACCTATCCTGGTTTATGGTAGTCCCATCTGGGCCTCTACCTCACTCACAAATATAAAGAGACTCCAGGTTTTCCAAAATAAACACCTGGCTATGATTGCTGACGCACCATGGTTCGTTCGTCGTAAGATCATCCATAGAGATCTAGACGTCGAACCTATTCCTAATTACATAATCAAAATTTCAAAGAATTTTCGTGAAAATGTCCTCAGATTAGCAATGAGTTAATCCGTCGTCTGCCAACATATCACCCTGGGGTGAAAAGTTCACAAAAAGACCACGGGCAGTCTACGACGTCTCCTATGAGTGTTTTCCTAAACTTAAGAAACACCATGGCTGTTACCCGAACAAGCGCAAGCGAGTTCAGGTAATGGGTGAGCCTTGCTCATTGAGAAGTTATCTCAATGTGTATCTGACGATTACTTTGGCTTAAAAACTAATTGATATTCCATTAATTTAGATGAACTGGCGCAGAGGTTAAGATTCGATCTTTGACCGCGAGGTTGAGGGTTCAGATCAGAACTCTGTTCCTTTTCTATTCCCTTTTTTATTGCTACGTTGTGCTTTAATTTCATTCATGACTTTCCGACTAGTAACTAAGTTAGGTTTTTATTTTTATTTATCGTAAGCTTTTTTTACCCCTTTTTTTTTTAAGGAAAATAAAAGGATTAGACATAAAAAAAATATAAAAATAAAAATTATAAAAATCGAAAACCAAACAAAAAAAGTATAAAAATTGAAAATCAAATAAAAATTATAAAAATAAAAAAAAAAAAAAAAAGAATTACGGTTCTGTGATCGACCTTTTTTTTTTTTTTTTTTGTGAGGAAACTAATCTCTTACCTTTCAGATGCTCCTATTGGCTCCACCGTTCAGCATGATTTCCCAATCAGCGATTTAGTAAACAAAGATTGTTTGTTGTTTACGTTTTTGAAATAGTCTAAGGCATGGACAACTGGTCCCTAATTGTACCGAATTTAAAACTTAACTTTTAAATTCTTTTTATTTTTTATCTTACTTTTTTAAATAGTATTTTTTTATCTTTTTTTTTTTTTTTTTTTTTTTGAGTACCTTCTTAATTTGAATTTTTAGAAACATTTGTCTTTAATTCTTACTACCATTAATTAAGCAGCCTTTTAAAATTCCAAGCATATTTATTAATTAAGATGAGGAGGTTTTGGGGTATTTCCCCCTGTTGGTACTCCGTAATCGGTACGCCAGTTGCCAGATTTTATCAAGAAACTTACAACAAGAAATGCATAAAAACATTTCTACAAGAAGCAGAAGTTTTAAATCGCTCAAATTTGACAATTTATAAAATTTTCTTTACTGTAATCAGCCTTAATTTTCAATTTATTGTAATAAACACGTAGTTTTATTGAATTTAGTTATTAAATAAAGATTCCGTACAGTTCAAACCCGCTTATGTGCGGTATATAGGGAACAGAGAAAAAAAAAAAAAAAAAAAAAAAAACCTTGAAAATTTGTAAGTAGCTATAAAATAACTTGTTTGCAAGTGTGTTTGCAACACACTTGCAAAACAATTTTAGGCGGTAAATAAGGTCCGCATAAAAAGTCACACACAGAAAATATGTAAATCAAAACCTCACGATGTAGAATTACCTTGCATCTAATAACATTCATGGTAATGGGATAATAAAAATATCAGGTAGGCCATCTGTTGGATTATTTTCTTATTTGCGTGTTATTTTGACAGCCATCTGTCGTTTTCTTTTGAATTACATTCTTTAGTTAATATTTATTCATAGTATCCATTTGATAGTTTTTTTTTTTATATACCCACAAAAAAAAAAAAAAAAAAAAAAAACAGCATAAAAAACAGGCCTGATTGTACTTAATTTACCTCCTAAAATTTTATACTATACAAGAGTACCTTTATACAAATTCACTCTTCTTCAAGGAGAAAAATGAATTTAATTAAGAGTATTTCCAAACAAGATATAAATATGTTGTAATTATCTTGTATCATGTAATATTAGCATTGTCTTAAAAAGCAATGCTAATCTGCATATGCATTTCTCAATATGTATGTGTGTATGCCTATGTTCGACAACAAATTACATCCTGATTTCACCAAAACTGACAGGGATACTTCTAAAACGGCGTCCAGACGACAGTGTGAAAACTAGCGAGTCAGTTTCTAGAACCAATTATAAGCCGGTTTAACTCCGTGTGGGCAGAAGCCTCGGAGTGAGTCAACTGTCACGACCCCACTCCGATCAAAGTCGGTTTTTTGCGCACATCAAAGGGATTCTCGTGGCCGCTTTTTCGATCAAATGTCACTCACGCCAAAGATAATGTGGTTTGTTGCTCATGGTTAGACGGACACACTCGGACCGAGATTGACTCGCCTCTCTCTCCTACTCTTGTCTGGACACCGCTTAATACAAAGCCTAAATAAACTTTAAAAAAAAAAAAAAAAAAATCGAAATAGGATTAATATTTGTTAGGAAATACATAACTAGATTTTATGCCAATTTGACTACACTGTTGTATTTACTGTTCATAGTCAGGCTGACGTAAAATAAATAAATGAAACATACTAACAGCTAAATTGTAACCACTTAAAATTTTGTTTAATAAATTAGACAAAATTTGCAGTGCCCTTTATCATTAAAAATGTCTCAGTTTATACATATACCCAATGATGAAGTCAAAAATATTTTCGATTCATTTAGGTTACCATACTTCACTTTAAGGAATTTTCACACTGGATGTTTGAAACTTGTTGGGGAGAAGGGGGGGGGGGTCATCGGCTGAATGTAGAAGAGAACCTTTCTAAATGTCAGGTTGGGAGATTTGATTTATCACTCTGCGGTCATCCTGTGCACACTTTAGGCTAAACCTACAGTTTGATGTGGATTCCAAACCACCAACAAACATCCATGCCACCGTCAGGATTCGAACCTGAAGCTTTCCGTACCAACTGCCAGAGCGCTAACCAGTTGGCCATCAGGTGGAATCAGGTTGGGAGAAAGAGTTCTTTGAATTTACCACTAATTTTGCTTCTTACAAGGATTTGTAATGGGACAAGACTTTGCATCAAGTTCTTATGCTATCGAAGCTACATATTAACTGGCTGTGTTAAAGGAGAAGAGGTCTTCATTCCCAAGATATCCTTGATAACATCAGATACCCATTTGAATTCAAATGACGGCAATCCAAGATATGCCTAACTTTTTGTTATGTCCAATCGTTTAAAATTCCGGAGATTGATTTTTGATTGGACTTCTTAAGTCATTACTTAATATGTGGCAATATTTAAAGTTGGGAATTGAAAAAATTTATATATGCTTACAAATGAGGGCAAAACAAGGAATGTTGTTTATCAGGCTCTAACTGGTAAATAAATGATAACTATGTAATTTTTACTAAATAAAATGTTAATAAAAATAAAATAAACAAAAGTCTTCATATGTTGAATCCAAATATTTTTGAATATATATATATTACATCTTTTAATATTTATGCAATACTAAATACACAACCTAGTGATTCATTATTTAGATTAAAAATATATTTTACTGACATCCCTGCTAGCAATAAAAATGAGCTTATCTCTTAGATACAAATTTATAAACTTAATCTCTTTGATGCAAAGGAATTAATAAGTTTTATTTTCTGAAGCTGGGAAATGGCCCATTGTATGTGGAAATTGTGATTTTGCTTATCCGAATTAAAAGCCAAAAATATCTTTAAGTGCACAATGAAATACATAATAGAAAAACAGAGTTTAATAAAATGTTTTATCAAAAATTCATTTAATTTTTCAAATTGGGAAATCGCTTTCCTTGGTTATTTTTAAAAAACTGAAGTTTTTAAAAAAAAAGGACCTTGGATAAGATGACATAATTCCTGGAATAAGTGATATAATAAAGAAGAAAGTATTATTGTTATTGTTTTTTTTTATTTATATATTTGATTGAAAAAAATTATGAAGAATTAATTAAAAAGACATGCAATTAAATTTGTTTATTTTCTTTATTCAGAAATATTTATAATTCTATATATAGATGACAACAAATACCTAACAATGGATTTCATAACCCTTTTCATAAACAGGTAATTTTTATGCAATTTAAAATTGGCTTATAATAATTTGAGATACATGTTTTTGTTTACTAAATACATTAAAATATTTGCATTTTTAAAAATAAATATTAGTAAAGGAGTGTTATTTAAAAATTCTAAAAAGGATTATATATTAAATATTATGACAGGGGTCACAAAGATCATTAATAACTTATCAATCGATAGTAGCTCCTAACATGTGTAAAAACCAGAAAGACATTTTTATTTGGTTAATATAATATTCAATTTAATCTTCTGTTTTGAATAATTTGAGCAAAAACAGTTAGCAGTTGTCATTTACTTCCTTGTTACTAAATCATTTCAAAAGAATATATAATAAAATTTCGATTTTAACATTTCTCTAAGTATGCTTAGTATGGCATACAAATTAGATATATGCATAAACACTTAAAATTTTTTTGTTTATTAAAAAAACTAAATGAAATAAGGAAATTCTTAATTTGTGGCACAAGCCTCACAAAAATGCATTTTTCTTTCAATTTATTGGAGGAAAAAGCTAATCATGATGATTTATTACATTTAAAAATTATTAACAATAATAATTAGTGTCAAATAATATTGGTGGTATTTAAATATAATTGAAAATTAATTAAATAAATCAACTATTAATTAAAAATTAAAATATATATCATAAATTTATTAGAAGATAGCAACTTAACAATATATATTTTTATTATAATTAATATTATAAGAGACCAATGAAGATTTATATTCAATTATTAAAAGTAAGAATAAATGTTTATTTATATTTTTAAAATTCTAAATAACATATAAATTAAAACCATGAAAAATATTATTAAATTATTTGTTTTAACTTTATAATTAATCCATAACTAAACATTTCTCTGTTGTGCTATAATTTATATTAATGCTAAATTTTTTTTTATATTCATTAACGATTAAATAAAAACTAATAAACTGATTTCTTTTTTATTATTTAATTTTTTTTTCGTGCACACAAAATAGAAAAAGAAAATTCAAATTCAAAAAATGAAACAAAATATTTAAATATTATATATTAATTTAGCAATGAAGTGTGTATAGTTAAAAGAATAGGGATTATTTATTTATTCATTCAGGCTATAACTTAAAATAACAACAGGCAACATGTCTGCAATTTAATGGTTTAAGAAGAAAATTAAACAATAAAAAAATAATTATTAATACTTTTATCAAAAAGAAAATTGAAAGGTGCATTTTATAAATATTCGTTAATATTTTATCTAGCTAATTCTTAAATTAAAAGTATTGCAATCTTGAAATAAATATTGAGACAAATAGTTTTGTTAAATATCAAATTAAACAATAAAAAAAATAATTATTAATACTTTTATCAAAAAGAAAATTGGAAAGGTGCATTTTATAAATTTTCGTTAATATTTTATCTAGCTAATTCTTTAAAATTAAAAGTATTGCAATCTTGAAATAAATATTGAGACAAATAGTTTTGTTAAATAAACAAAATCAAATTATTTTTATTATATTAATTTATACGAAGAAAATATATGTTGAAATGCAGGAAGGAAAATGTTTTTGTTTTCATTTCCTTCACTGAAAAAAATGACAAAGTCATTAGTTGACAAGGAAGACTAAAACTAGCACAAAATCATTAACTCACTAAATAATGCTCATTTTATAATGTAGAGAGGTTTTTGTTCAAGACAAAACATGATATTCCATAGAAATTGTATAAAATAATAATACATTATAGATAAGATGCCCCTTATCAATATTTATATAAACTTAGGCAATTAACACACTGACCTTGACTTACATACATATTGTCACTTGAAACTTAACTCTTTTCATCAAAGTACATAAAACGATTTTAATTGAGTAATCAATCAACACATATTTTAATCAACTATCAGTAAAGTGTTAAATGACACACACACTCACACAAAATCCTCTAACTTTTCCTTTATAACAAATACTTAATTTTGACTTCGTCATGTAATATAGTATATTAAAGAAAACAATACTTTAAAAGTTTTTTTTGCATTTAAAAAAGTAAACATAAATAAAAATTTAAAAAAATATTTGATTAGTATTTACTTACTTCTGACTTCATTAATTCTCTTGTTTCATTTTTATAAAATCAGCCAACATAGCAAGTAACTTTTTTAGAGTGGATAAAAATATTCATATTTGTCATTTTTTTCCCCGCTGTAACAGTCAAATTAAAATTTTAGTACAAAGAAATCGAAAAGGTACATCACCTTCAAATCAACGATAGCAGACATTACAATAATAAAAAAATATTATTATACATATTTTCATCTCTTTCGTCACAGTCACAGGGAGATAAAATTCTCCACATAGATAAATTTGAGTAACAACATTATTTTTAAATTCTATCTGATTTATGTAAAAATTATATTTTATCCAAGGATATCGATAATTATTCTTATTTTTGAAGTTCCTTATTAATTAAAAACTAATTAAAATAATTTAGCTGAAAGTAATTCTAAGCTGTGTGAAATGTTTTGAAATTTAAAGGGCGTGCGGTTAAAGTTTATAATTTTCTTCTGTATTGAGCCGGTGCTCTCAATCATAAACATTATTTTATTGTACTACAATCTATATTTATGCATAAAAATATGTTAAATAAAAGACTGCCATATTAGACAAAGTTTTCGATTATTATTTGTATCAATTTTATATCAAGCTCTAAAGATTTGCGATGTATTACATACTTTTCATGAATTATAGAACTAAAGTGTCTACTTTACATCAATTTATTTTTCTAGAAATATTTCAAATTTTCAATTACGAAAATGTATTACATCTAGATAATTCTTTAAATTGTGTGTTTGTAACTATGGCAGCTAAGCATCCGGATCAAATTTACTCTTGTGACATTTGTGGTGAAAAAGAACTTTCTGAAGTAGAAATGCGATCTCACACTTTAGTAGCTCATATTGAAGGAGCTATTTCTTGCCCTTTCTGTGATTTAGGTGATATATCAGCTGATGAAATGATTTATCATGTTAATTCTATCCACTTAGATTTCTTAACTCCTACTGAAGATAATGTCCAGTTCACTGTCTCCTCTAGTGATTCAATGGATGATGTTTCTTTTTCCAGTAATGGTTTGCCAGATACCAATTTTGCATCTGCTTCTGAAGGTTCACCACATCGAGCTAATCTATCACTAAATTTGAATCCTGGTAGGCTTAAAAGTATTACTCAGCCCTAGAGGAAATGATCAATCTGTTTGTCCTCTCTGTGACTATTGTAATAAGTCACCCACTAAGCTCCAAGAGCATGTCAATCGGCAGCATTTTGATTTGACCAGTCCATCCTTTCCTGAATTTTTTAAATAATGATGGTGGTGTAAGTCCATTCCTTTGCCCTCTTTGTGATAGAAATTTTGAATCAAGCCAAGATGTAGAACTACATGTAAATGTTGATCATAGTGATGTGCTTAGCCCAGTAAAATCAACACAAGCTACTCCAGGAGATGAAAATTGCAATGATTGTTGTCCTGTATGTGGATGTTCAAATTTTGTTTGCAGTCTAGAATTAGAGTCACACATCGAGGAGCATTTCAGCCCCAAATCATCAAATGGACTTTTGTGTTCTCCAAAAACACCCTACGGCCTAACACCACTTGTTACTAATTGTAAGTAAAGCAATTTCTAAGATTTTAAATTGTATTTTTATTGTTGATATGAAATTATATTTATTAACTTTTGTCATATATATCGGTATAAAAATTCTTAATTACAGAAGAAACATTTTCTTGTTATTATTTAGAGCTCTATATATGCTTCAAAATTTTTTTTATTTATATCAAAAGAAAATTTCGCCATTTGAAAGTAAATGTTTCATTAAAAATTTGCTTAAGAATGAAGTACAGATCAATTTATTTGAAATTTTCTTGTTTCAAAGAAACATTTTTATGAGTTTAAGAAGTTGTTCTTTTTAATTTATGTAGTTTTTCAATAATTAATTTTCTCTATTAAAATAAAAATAAATTATTCTTGTGTTTAATAAAAAGCTTCCTGTTATGAATAAAGATTTCAAAATAAGCCTTATTAATCAATTCTATCTATCAATTGTCATTTATAGTTTGAAAACCTGAGCATTTATTGAAAAATCTGTATTTGATCATTAACTACAGATTTGTAAATACACAGATGTATAATTTTCATGTTTTCCTCTAGTATAACATGTCTAACGTATTTAATTTTCTGCCAGGATGTATTATTACCTCTTATTTTTCTAACTAATTTAGAATTAATAAAGAATTGTAGACTATAATTGAGATAGAGAATAAAATTTATGAGTCGTTAAATTGTTTTATATTAATGTTATTTCTAAATTCAAAAAAATATTATAAATTACACAAATAGACCTTCTAATTATTAATTATTTAAACCTGAATATTTTTATGTAAAATTCATCTTTCATCAAATCTATCAGTAATATTATTTGATGTTCATCTTACTTGTATCATCGATATTATATAGCAATACAGTAACATTAAATTTCAACAAAGTACAGTAACATTAAATTTCAGCCAGATATTCGTCATCATCTTAATAAAGATAATTTGCATTGACATTTTAAACAACCCATCCTATTGTCTATACTTTAATAGAACGTTAACCCACAAGCACACGTATTGATGGCAAAAAGATCCATCTTTTCTTTCGTTGAAATTTTCCTGTATTTGTAAAAGATGCTACCTGTATCTTCTTGATAGGGAAATCACAACAAAAAAAAAAAAGATGAGCATCTCATATTGGCATGGGTGTTGGAGTCTCTTTCACCCCATGCATGTGCTAAGCTTTTAAAGAAGGTGAGACTGAGGTTTTTGAGAGTGTTTCCTGAATAACTAATTAGATGAAAGTTGAGATAATCCTGAAATTCTTGAAAACATGAAATGGAATCAGAACAGGAAGTAAATTGTGAAAATTTGGTGTCAAGACCGCTTATGGCTCTTACGGGTTCTTTAGATTGCAAAAATATGACACAAAGTAATTATTTGAAAGAAATTGCTGTCAAATTTATAAAAGGAACAAATAATAAATGTATTCAACCCTGTGCAAAAACAACTGTAAAAAGCTACTATATATGCCAAAGAAGCAAAGTGTCGTAAAAATCAGCTGTTCTTTATCTATGCAAAAGGTGGCCAAGAAAATCTGATGAATTTAATGTAAAAGTTGTTCTGAAGAACATAATGAAAACGTCTTTTTATTACTGAAAAAGTGGGAAAAATAATGTAATTTGTATGTAAAAAAAAAAAAGAAAATGTAATCAAAATTCTGAACTGATTTCTCGTTTGAATAGGGAAATTTCATGCTTTATTTCCGATAAATTTTCATATGTTAAGTATAATTTAAAACATAGATTTTATTGTGATTTTGATAATAGTATTTATTTTACATATAAAATGATTAAATGCACTCTTATGGCAGTGGAATTGTTTAAATGTGTACTCTCTTTAGGGAGGGGAGGGGGGGGCACAATGACGAAAGTGACTGCTTTTATTGAAATTATATATAGGCGAAATTTACAGATAATAAAATCAATATAATTTTAAGGCTGTTGGAACCATCAGTGGTTAACAGTTATATAGTAAATGTTCAAATCAGTAATAGGTGATATATCTGGCAATAATGGGTGGGTGCTTGTATACAATTATGGGTACTTACGTATTAACGGTACCTTTGCTAATAGTTGCGCCAATAAAGAGCACACGCGGTTTTTAAGTGCCACCAATCTATTCTATTGGCTTGGTAACCTTAGTAGCTGTTAGATTGGCAACACTTAAAAAACCGCCATGTCTGTCGCCAAGGTACCGTTAATACTTAAGTAACCAATTCTGTAAATGTTTGATGTATGTAAATAATGATTTAGACCTCTTTTACGATGTCTGAATCCAGCAGACTACTCTGTCCCATACATGTTAAATTGCCAAAAGATATGGCAAATTGCTAGCTGAAACAACATGGATGTAGCACAGAGATAAGTCCTATATGAGATATGGTGTTGTCTTGTTGAAAAATAAACCCTGATTTCATTCTAAGAAGGAAGCATAAACAGTTGCTGTGGCATATTGTGCACAATGTTATTGTGCAATTCAGGCCTGGTGAAGAATTTTCTGCTTATAGTAATGCACTTTGGCTTTCCAAAACCTTCATTCTGCCAATGAGTTCTGAATAGCCATTAATTACTACCAGTATCTTTGCACAACAGTATTCATGAGGTTCAGATAACAGCCTTTTGATCATTATGATTATCCAGCTTATGTATCTCAACCATATGACCATGTCCTAAATTTTCCGATTTGCTATAAAGTCTTGGTCAATGTCATAATGCTATTATTAGTTTAGCTTCAAGGAATTGCAATGTCAAAATGAGAAAAGAGACTTCTGTAATCATTATCTGTTTTTAAATATGTTAACATTATTTATATTAAAATTGATAACCAATATTGTTGAAAGAGATATAAAAACATCTTTAATATTATTTGAATTGTTGAATGACTTAAGTAGTTGTTTTATTTCAGGACTCAGTAAAATTATGCATGAAATTAATGTGCGACTTTTTAAATGTATTACTCGTTATTTATAAAATCATTAAGAAAATTTAACAAATTCATATATATTTTAGCAGGATTTTAATATTGCTTTTTTATTTTATTTGAATCAATGTTTTCATCTTGTAGCTTTTTTTTTTTATTATCCATCATATATTTGTTTATATTAGTGAATTAATATATTACAAAAATTCAGATAGATTTTTTTTTTTTTTTTTCAAACTGTAATTGTATTGCATAATTTAAAGGAAAAAAAGGTAAATTTAAAAATTTTTGAAAATGCTTTTCATTTATCTTTAATTGTAAAATAATATGAATTAATGAGAGTAGGTCTTTATAGTTTCTGTTTTTAAAATTAACATAATTTTTTTCAATCTAAATTATTTATATTTTCAGCCACTATGCTCAAACAAGTCCTGCTTTAGAAAAATTGTGGATAAAATCTGGTACAAAAAGGTAAGTAAAAATAAACATTTTTTTTCTCCCTTCTTTCTTTTTTATGAATTCAATATTTAATTTTGTAGAAAATCTTTTATTGCTAAACCAAATTTGTTTTGTTGGAAATTTAAGCTATGAATAATGGATAGCCAATGTAAAAATTGTTTCATAATTTTTGTATTTTTTTACAGAAGAAGGAAATGCTGATCATTTACTTGCTCTTGAAATGGAAAGGCGTGAAAGGGAAGAACAGAAACTGCGTGAACAGAGAGAATTTCGTATTTTGCAAGCCCAGTATGGAATGGATAATCAAGGGAATTTTCGTGAACAGTCTATTACTAATATGCAAAGAGCTGTTTATGCTGGTGAAATGAGTGTTGCTGATTATTACAATAGACAAGTTGAGCTTTGCATAGCAGAACGTGATGGGGTGGATGATGGACATTCTTGTACGAAAGGTATCAGTTTGTTTTTTAATTCTTAAATGAATTGTTTATATTTTATTAAAAAAATCATGTAATACTTATCTTTTTATTATTTATTTTATTGTATTATATGTATATATATATTGAAATGAGTATTTTTAATTAGCATGATGCCTTTTGAACCAAACATAATTAGCATCAAATCATCAGCATTCATAGTATAAAAATTGCAAAAGGTTTAAAAACTTAGAGCAAAATTATTTATGCTGTAAAATTTCCTAGCATAAGAAATTTGATAATAGCTAAATATGGCTGGATTATAAGGTCAAATCTTACAAATACAATGGTTTAATATTACTAAACTATATTAATTTATTTTACTGCAGATATATCTTTATAATATAAGCTGTTCATTTTATATTTTTAATTAAATTATTTTAATTTTATAGGACTCATTCCAAAAATAAGAGCTTTTAGCATGGCTACTCCAAGTGTAGAACATACATGGCTTTGTAGTATTGTGGATCATTATGGTTCAACTTATGGTGACAAAGGATGGGGCTGTGGTTATCGAAATATACAGATGATGCTTTCTTCGCTTGTTCATAATACAAAAATACAGCAGCAGGCTTTACAATGGTATGTGCAAAATTTTTTTAAAGTTGAAAATCAATGTGCTGTTTAGATTGAGAGCAAATTAAATTAAGTATTTTTAATGTATCTACAAATAATAATGAGCTAACTACTTAAAAAATGTTCTTTTTAATTAAAGGCAGATTTGCTATATCCAAGCTTCAAGAGCTTATCGAAAATGCATGGAGACAAGGGTTCGATGCTGCTGGCTGTGAACAATTGGGTGGTCGCCTTATTAACACTAGAAAGTGGATTGGTGCTACGGAAGTTGTTACCTTTTTAGCGTCTTTTCAATCAGGTTAGTATTTTTATCCATACTATAGTTTTATTTTATTAATTGTTAAAATAGTCTTTGCTCAAAGTGAAAAGTTAATATTTCAACTTGGAAAATGATGGGGGTTTTTTAACCATGTTATCCTGGTATTTAAGATCTTTTGAATTCCAAACATCATATTACTTATCTTAATGTACTGTATTAGTTTCTTTATTTACAAAACTATTGGGGATAGTAAATATTTGCTATGGCATTCTCTTATTTGTTATTTATGCTGATTTAAGCTTTTACAACAACATACTGAAAATTTAATTAGTAATGCCTGTTAACTAATTCAGCAAGCATATTTTAAGAAAAATACCCATTTTCTGTTCATTATTTGTTAATTTAATGCATGAACTATTTATTAAAGTATTGTTGCGTAAGAATTTTATTGCACTATTTTTTTATACAGTACAAGTTATTGAATAATTTTAAATCATTTGTTTTTCAAAGAAATTAATTTCATTTTTTTTAAACTTGATTATATTTTTAATTAAGTTACTAAAATATGTATAATGCAAAAAAAGAAAATATTTGTAGCAATTATGAATGATTTGTATTAAAATAATTTTGTGTAGAGCTCGCCTTATTGACTGCCATCAACCTACTGGACCAAATGGAACTCATCCAGAAATGTTTGGATGGGTGAAAGAATATTTTGCCAGAGATGAAGAATTTAAACCTCCTGTATATTTGCAACATCATGGTATGCAATTTAAAGATAAAATTGTCTTAAATTATAAATTTGCTTAAAATTGAAACAAATTTTGTTACTTTTAATTTACAGAATATTAGATTTGTATATTAGAAGGAATGTACAATGTATAAAATATTGTTAAAATTTCGCCCTTCCTGTCCACACACACACACATAGGAAATTTTTTTTAAGCAAATTATATTTTTAGCTTTGTATTACATATTATTTGTGCATGTATAACTCTTACGCATTTTTTTTTTTTTTTTTTTTTAATATATGTTATATTTATAAGTTTTTGAACATTCTATATGTAAAGTGCAAAATAATTTGGCCAAAAACAACAAACTAGGGATTATTAAAAGTACTATCAATTAATAAAACAAAGCTGTAAAATAGCATTTGTTTTATTAAAAAAAAATTTGTGTTCCTAAGTCAAGTCCAGGAAAATAAGAGTTTAAAAAGCAAAAGTTTAAAGATAAAAACTGAAACATCAATAAGAAAATGATAAATATTATAAAAGGAGATAATAAAAAAATTTTTTTGCTAATATAGGGTGAAAAGCAAATTATCTAGAAAAATCTGCAAAATACCAATTATAATGTTATATGCAGTTACCAAATATTATATAACCTTGAAAGAATTAATGTATATAATATAAAATTGGACACATAATAATAATGGACTTAATCTATCTAGAAATGTAAATATTTTCCCTTAAATTTCTACATCACTGGTGAGTAGCAACAAAGTTGCCTAATCTGAAATTTTGCAGTTTTCTCGATTCGATTTTATCTCTGTCTGTTGACTGGATAAAACGGAGGTATGCTAAATGATTTTTATTCATTTAATAAAAATAGTAAAAACAATACCTTTTTATGTATTAATGACTGTATAATTTTCTTAGTTTATTCAATATTTAAAAAAAAAAAAAAAAGTACTTTGTATAATTTAGATGCCATCACATTCAGTTTATATGCAATTAAATTGGTTTTAAAAATATTGCTATTTAACATATTAAAATATATGTTCATTTAAATTTTATTTACTTATCAGGACATAGTCGAACAATAATTGGCTTAGAAGAACTACAAGATGGATGTTTGCAACTTTTAGTATTTGATCCTAGTCATAGTAAATCACAAATGGAGCAGTTCAGCAGCACAGCTTTAAATTCTAATGCTATGAGGCTTATACGAAGACCACTCTCAGCATTAAGAGCTCGACAATATCAACTAGTTTATATTGATGGAGTTTTAGAAACTGAAGAAGAATATCAGGTAAATATATAAAATTGGAATTCATAATAAACTTTATAAATTTTTTTTTTTCTTTTACACTGAGTATGTTGTAATTTAGCTGGAGATTAATTGAACTAGATAATAGAAATAAGTCTTTAAAATGTTTGGCCTTGAATTTATGAATAATGCATGATTATTTCTCTTTTATTTGAAAAAGTTGTACATAGCTTGACCTTTACAGATCATTTCTTATTGTTCTAGTATGCAACTCACTTCATATCTTTAACTGTACATACAATGCTGTTTTTAATGAAATCACTTAAACATTAGCTACATTGATTATTAACAAATATCTTTAATAAATATATTTTCAATAAAATTTAACTGTTAGAGAAATGATTTCTGTTATTCTGAAAACTTTAAAAATATATATAATAAGTGTGAAGAATATAATTTTTGATTTTGATATGAAACTTGCATTTTTGTAGAATTCCAGTTAATATTTGCTTACTTTTTTTCAGCACATGAAAATTATTCGATCACAGAGATTACCTCCATCCAATTAAAAGTCTTGTTCCTAAAGATATGTATTAAGAGTTTCATCAATAGCCTTCTAATCATGCGAATTGATGTAAATTTGGTTTT